>OY294046.1:4091414-4226624 GCA_958510825.1 Brachypterus glaber
GGGGATCCCGTTTCAAATATTTATAATTATAACTTAAATCTTTTTTATAATAATAAATACTTAACTAAATCCAAAAAACATAAAAAAAATATACAGCAAACTGTTAAAGATTCGTTACATTTATGATACATACATAATTATGTATAATAATATACATTAGAATTTAGTTAGATAATATTTGATTGTTTAATAATATTAGATTTTAATAATATTGACCACAAAAATGTAAATAAGTTTTGAATGTTGCTTAATAATTATTATATTTTTATTATAACATAACGTTACAAAATAAAATATATTTTTTTCTCATGGGATTTAATTATTTTTATGAAGGTTTTATAATGTATAAACTTTATAATATTAATATTATCTAGGTATATATATTATGCCTACCTAGTAGTAATATTATATATTAAATATAAAAATATAAATTTTTTGTAATAATATTACGCGATATAATACGATAGGTATCCTCTTTTATCTTCCCTTGGAGTTAGACCATTAGTGAATTTAGATTCTGTGGTTAAAATTTAATTTTCAAATAATTTATATAAAATAGATAACAATGAAAAGTTTTAAATACATTAACACATTTCAAACATTTTTACCTGTGAACAAGCTAGTTTTAAAGTTCTAAATTGCTATAATTAAGTTTTAAATCGTTTTTTACGTCTCCTGAAAAATATGACGTTTTGGAGTTAGACCGTTAGAGCCTTTAGATGACGATATTCTAATTATTATTATTAGATAATATAACACATAATCTTAAATAATACTGCAACAAAAGAATACTTTTCCCTAAAATAAAAATAAACGAAATAAAAAAAAAGGAAAAAATAGTAATTATATACCAAGGTAGAGAAGAAATTTTTTATAGCCGAGCGTATTAAATCCCGAGCTGCGTAGCATCAAGGGATTTAAGAGTGCGAGGCTATAATAGTCTTCTCTACCGTGGTTTATATATTAGTTTCTTCGCTACTAGCACTATTTAACTATTTTTATTCAAATAATAAAATAAATTAATAAGAGAAATAATATTTCTTGAAATTTTCATAAAAATCAAGTAGCCTTGATCAATGACGTTTGCTCAAATAAATACTTTGAACTGACGTTTAAAAATTTAGTTTTTTTTTTAATTTTTTTTTTTCATATTATTTAGCTAATTATTGATTTTATTAATTGGTAATAAGTATAATTAATTATACTTAATAAATAAATAGTTATTTATGGTACTAGTGGGTAAATTAAGATATTGCCCATGAGAAAATTAATTTTCTAGAGGGCAATATCGGTTTACCCATGAGTGCCATACAAGGTTTTATCCAATAAATAGCTTAGGATTTCATATTTTTATTAAAAATTTTAATGACATTTACAAGAAAATTATTTGACAAGTGACAGTTGAGTGGGTAAAATAAATAATTATCCACTTAATAAAGTAAAAGCCACGCGGGGGTTATTATTGAGTTTATCTATTTAAAATAAAGCTGTCTCATTATCTGTATGTATTGGATAAAACAATTTTTTATAGTCTGGTGTCATTTTTAAAAAAACGTCAAAATATGTCAAATGTTTGTTTATTTTTTGCTGTTATACAAGTAGTTTGTAAAAAGTGTTTTTTTATCTGTATTTTAATTTAAAATGAGTTTACTTATCGTGGAAATTTAAGAGAAAAAATGCTTAGTCGTCCTTAGTTATTAGGAGATATGGATGAGGTTCAATTTTAGTGAAAACAGTTCAAGAAATAGATCTGTTTCTTAAGAAATGTTTTATTGAGAAAACATTAGGTTCTTATATCAAACCGAAAAAGGATCATCGGTGGTCAAAAGCTACAATGGATGGTGAAGCAATTTTTAATTATATAAGAAAAACCGAGAAAAACAAGGTGCAGTTGCCGTATACTAGGAATTTTTTTTCGCTTACCTCGGCGAGAGCGGTACTGAAGAGAAAAATGCATATTAAACACATATTCTTTACCCGTATAGTAGAATTTTGATCCAAAGAATATCAATTTTATTATTATTTAAATAATTATAACATTTGTGTAAAATTTAATGAATCAATAAATATTAATTTATTAATTTAATATTTTTTGACAGTAAACTAAATAATTCAGTTATGTCAAAACGAAGTAACCTAGTTTTTAATTTTTAAAATAATCCCATGTTAATCCATGAAAAAAATATAAAAATGATACTAATTTTTTTGAGCTTGTCCCGATATTTAATGCCAGAACTGTAGGTAGGTTTAAATATGTATATATGTAGGTACTTGTATACTAATATGGGTAATATTGGGTAAATAAACCTTAAAAACGCTAGCCTTGCGGAAAACTTTAGTTAAAAATAAATTTTATTAATATAATATTATGAAATGTTTTATCTAATAAAAATAATTTTGCCAAGTGTGTAATACTATACTATTATCTGCCTTATCATTATTTTTATTTTATTTTTGTTTAAGTTTTTATCGTGTTTAACCTGTTATTTTTAAGTGATAACTGGATGCAATTTATGTTTTATTTTATTTTTGCAATTATTTTCTTAATACTACAGTTCCCGGCATAAAAAATGAGATATTGACATATTGCGATCTGACATTTAATAGTAATAATTCCTGGATTAAATTGGATTTAAAAAAATAGGTTATGGTTAAATATTAGTTTTTATGAAAGAATTGATTGGTTGACTGACAACTAATAGTTGTTACTACCCAGGTAGCAAAATAACATGACATTCACGTGAAAGTCACGTTAATATGTGACATGTGATGTTAAGATTGTAGTCTCATTTAACAAGAATGTAGCATGGTGGGGATGTCCTAAGTCCGCCCCTAATAACATCACACAATGACATCCCGAAAATAACGTGTTTGTGACATCATAAATCCACATTCCTGTTATATCTAATATCTTATGGATGCCCTTTACTGGTACTTTAATATTTAAATAATATCCTAGGATATTAGCTTTTTCCAAATTAAAACCATTAAAAACGCTATAACCCTATAAAAAAATCGGATTTAAAATCAATCAGTAATTGAAACAATCACAGATTGAAACAGATAGATTCTAAATACGAAATTGCAGATTAAGCGAAGAATATATTCCTTTAATCCGTGTCCGTGGTCTTTGGAAGCCCGGCAGAGCCCCCTATCCATTGGAAATGATGTATACAATTTCCTTATAATCATTTACTCTATCAACATCATCTTATATCGATTTTTTTGCTTCGAACGTCGGTGAGAAGCAAAATAACATGACATTCACGTGAAAGCCACGTTAATATGTGACATGCGATATATTCACAGCGTTGTTAAATATTTGTTATTAAATAACATGGTTGTCACGTCACACGTGTTACGTTGCAAATGTGATGTTAAATACATGTTATTTTTCAATATTATGTGATGTTATGATTTAGTTTAAAAATACACCCAAAAGTGATGTTAATTTCTTGTAATATAACATCCCTTGCTACCTGGGTACTAACCCAGACTGAAAGTAATATATACTCAAAAACAATAACGAAACTGAAAATACATTTTTTATTAAAAACAAAAACCCAAAAACATTTATTCTTATACTAAAATAGGCATAAAATAATATTTTGAGCTATAAAAATCTTAATCATAATACAAAAGCATGGAGAGCCCCAAAAAAGTTACAAAACTTGTCAAGAAGAATAAATTTGGTACTAGAAAACAATGTAAATAATAATAATTAATATCTTGTTGGATTTCCATTGTTTTCTAGTACCAAATTTATTCTTCTTGGCATTGAATTAACAAGGTTTTGGCAATACTGCACTGTTAAGTTATTCCAAGCTTCACGAATAGCTTCAATTAGTTGAGCTCTATTTTGGGGCCTAAAATCTGGGCTATGAGATGGCCATGGTAATACGTGGACATTATGGCGTCTGAGGCATCTTTGCACAGAGTTTGACATGTGCACTGAGCAGTTATCTTGTTGGAATATAAAGTTGTTATTGGGAAATACTTGATTAACTGATGGTAGCATTGCTTCTTCAAGAATTCTGCAGTAAGATTCTCCATTAAGGTTTTCTTCAAGAATAACCAGTACACCGATACCTTGATTGCTTATCCAAGCCCAGGTATTTACTGAAAATCTTGAAGCGCGAACTTTTCGAGTATAACGCTCATTGTAACGCGTACCATGTGGCCGATATACCTTAATTTTACCATCGGAAGATGATTTAAAGTTTTTTTCATCAGAAAACACCACCAAAAATTTGCATCCGTGTGGTTTAGGGCAAATACCAACCTAGACCCATGTGATCATCTGATAACAATGACTTTTTAGCAGCAGTCCTACATTTCATTTCAGAATTCTCAATTCTTCTCCGGACTGTTCGGTCTGAAGCTATAAAATTGACTTCTACCATAGCTTAAGCGGTAGTTTTAAATAGATCATCTCTCAGAATATCCAAGAATGATTCATCCTGCTCCTCTGTTGTTTTTCTTGGTCTTCCTGATCCCCTTTGTCTTGCAGTTGTTCGTTCTGTTTCCCACTTCTTTTTTATTCTCCCTATGGTGCTTTGGTGAATTCCAAATTCATCAGATACCTGGTCAATAGTTTTCCCATTTTCGTTACCATTTTTCATATCTCATTTTTTACGCCGGGAACTGTAATTAACTATTTGACGTAAAATCTTTAAAAGTATCTCCTTTATTCTATCAAAAAGCGCTTTTTTGTAAAACAAATCTGTACGAATATCAATCAACCAATCAGCGTCGACTATTTTACTTTTCGCAATACAGTGCAACCTCGATAAGCCGGACTAATAAAAACCGCGGTGATCCGGATTAGCAACTAATCCGGATTACTGAAGCGGGACGGTTTTTTTATTGAAGTTTAAGTAAAATTAAATATGTGCAATAATAGTATATTCTATAACTAGTATGGAATAGACAATATTTCGCGCGAGCGGAAAGTTTGTCATACGAGCCGGCAGGCGAGTATGACGGTCCCGATAGCGCGGAATGACTATTCCATACGTGTTGTAGACTATACTTTTTCTTCGACTGCAAATATGAAGCACTGTAAGTCTTTAAACTGCGGACAAGGTTAAAAACAATGTTTTTTGTGACTCGACATTGTAAATGCAACAAAACACATATTTTTAAATAAAGCAATTAATGTTATTTAATAATTTAATAATTTTATCAAATCAGTACTTAAAAAAGATTTTTATTTAATTTTAGCACATATTTACAAATTACAATGCAAAAATTGAAGGTTATGTCAGATTGCTGTGACATATATCAGGTTTAAATATTTAACAATAGATGGAGCAGTTTTAATTTTTTAAACTAAATTGATAAAAAACTGGTCAAATATTAGGAAAAGCTAATAAACTTTATGTAATTTTTACTCAAAACTTTAAATTGCATTAAATTATTCAATATTTCATGGCAAAATATATATGTATTTTTGCTTATTTTGCTACAGTTTTCTTTACTTTTATAAACAATAGATGGCACTACATGTGCTCATTTTAACACTTGATACGGAATATTCATACCGTATAGAGCTAGAATGGATTCATTGTGTGTTTGAAACGTGTGTGTATTTGCTTACATTCTAAAGCAGTCGCAGAAAAAGTATAATACTTCATATATTCGGTCATTACTGCGTTTACGCGGCATGCTGTTTTTCAAAAATTAACAACAAAAAATTGTAAAAGATTTATATTCAAGGCTAGAGCTTGAGCTAGAGAAAAATAAATTTCTTAATCCTAATTTACCAGTTTTTATATATCTTGGCCGTATATGGGTTAAAAGATTAAAAATAATAATAATATAAAAAAAACAAACCAAACGAGTAAAACGTTCTACTGTACAAGTAAAGCAAAACCGTGATAACATTAATATGTTTTAAGCCTCCAGTTAAACATTAATGGGTTATTAGAAACTGACCCGACCCGATTTTAAAAAAAGTTTAATGGATGAGTAGAGCACTTACTTGATGTGGCGTGTGGTTTGTCTTCTGTGGGTGCACCCAATATGTTCTTCTCACAGTAAAGATCATGTTAGTAGGGCGTTAATGTGCAGCATCGCGCCACAAGAATGGTTTCTTCATTAAGGCACCTGGATCATGATCAAAGACTCTTACAGCTTGGTTTACCCCGTCCTACCGAAAGAAGAAGCCGTGGGGACCTTATCTACACTTACCGTAACTTAAATTGTGACTTTTCAGTGGATTTAAATGAACTTTTTACTCGTAATTTGGACAATACCAGACGTGGTCATACATTAAAACTTTCACGTGAACTTTTTTTTACCACTATTAGGCAATATTTTCTATCTATCTGTCTTTAGTTCCTGGAACTCTCTAACTGAATCAACTATCTCCGCCTCATCAGTAAATCCTTTTAAAAATCGTTATGATGGTAGACATGAAACTTTTATTTTATATTAAATGTTTCAATTTTTATATTTCATATTATCTATTTATATTTGTAATAATACTTGGGCATAATAAGCATTAATGCCTCTGCCTTTTTGTACTGATAATAATAATAAACCATAGAAAAAATGTTATCTCTCCAAAATATAAATTTATTGTGTATTAAACAAACATTACAGCGACAATTGTTTTGACTTTTTTAACATAAAGTCATAAATGTCATAGTATGACATTTCTAATAATGTGTACTCAAGTTAATTTGTTTATAAATTTAAAAACTTGAAAATGACTTTATGTTAAAAAAATCGAAACAATTGTCGCTGTAATGTTTGTTTAATAGAATTTCTTAATAATAATAATAAATAATAACGTGGACCTCTAGTACCCGAAACTACTGGCAGGGTTTATTTGCTATAACTTTTTAACAACAGTTGCTTTTCATCCGTGAAACGAGTAAGATGTACTTTCGGCAGGAATTAGTAATACGTTAAGCGCGTTTAATTTTCTAGCATCAAGTCTTTTAGTATTAGTTATTTATTTATTTATTTGCTATCTTAGATATGCCTCAGAATCGATTTTATATATTTTATAGTGATTGTATCGGAGATGTACAGTAAAATGACGAACATGTGATTATATTGGAGTAAGAAGGGAACTTTATGTTTTTTAATCATTTATAATGCTGATAAATTTTGATTTGGAAGCAACTAACACGTGAAGAAGTTTTTATACGTACAAAATTTTTTATATACTAGCGCATGCGCAAATATAATTACAAATTAGAAATAACTGCCTTGACAACAGCTAACACAACCAACAGTAAACACGAAAAGGAAAGAAGGAAAAGAAAAAGAAAAGGGTCTTACAGAAGACTGGAAATTTTATATAATTAAAACAGGAGTGGGCATGGTAAAAAGCCAGACAAGAACCACTCTTGGTGAATTGAGTAACTAAGAGGGATCTGGCTAATTATCTCACTGAGAAAAGGCCAAAATAAAGGAAGAAGAAAGAAGAACTTTTTAACAAATAAAGATAATCTCTTCAAATTTGGAATGAGATTGCCTATATTAGTAGTATATTAGCTAATTTATCGCAAAAACAAAGTTATTCTACAGTGCGTGCATTAAGTCTGGAATCACCCGAATAACTTTTTAGTTACAAGTAAAATACAAAAATCCTCGGACAGGTCGATTTATATTTTTAATTCTGCAAATTTTGGTTTAGAAAAAGTTATCAAAATTGGCACCCCCTTGCACCCTCACCCCCCAACTTTTTTTTTCAAATAGCAACCTACCCCTTGTGATACATCATTGGAAAGGTAATTTAATAAGCTTTCCAACAGTGTATGATAAAGCCTAATTTGTTAAAGGGTCTATGAAAAAACGCATGTTTTTTTTAAACATTGTTTGTGTGAAATATTACGCATAATATGGTAATTGTTGCCCTATTTCCTACTTGGCACCTTCCTGAGAATCTAAATAAGGTTGTTTTAAACTTATTGTAATATTTTATACCCTGTTGAAAAATGCAATTTTTTTTCTTTTTATTGACCAATTTTATATTTACTATTTAATCGATTTTAATCCCGTTTTTTTACTGTCCACTGTCAAAGAGCTGAAGGACATCAATTTGAACATTTATAGTGAACTAAAGTTATACTTTACATGTCTTTATAATAAACTAAATTGTGCATTTTATCATTAGCCCTTTACCAAATTAGGCTTTATTATACACCGTTGGAAAGCTTATTAAATTACCTTTCCAACGAAGTGTCACAAGGGGTAGGTTGCTATTTGAAAAAAAAAAGTTGGGGGGTGAGGGTGCAAGGGGGTGCAAATTTTAATAACTTTTATTACACCATCATTTGCAAAATTAAAAATAAAAATCGACATATCCGAGGGTTTTTGTGTTTTACTTGTAACTAAAAAGTTAATCGGGTGATTCCAGACTTAATGCACGCACTGTATATTAAATTATTTACGAGTTATGTAGTTTTTAGCACTACAATGTATATATTACTAGAGTCACTTCATCTTAGTCTTTGTTCTTTCGTTCTCTTTCGTTAGTTTCCGATTTTGGACTTAGCTTTTCTCCTTTCGGGTAGCGCCACACAGAAAAAGAGCATCGCACTTCCCCTCGATTACCCTTAAGCTTACGGGTACGATACGTGGATTGTTTTTTTGGCTAAAGTACCGCAATTTTGTCAAAAAATCATGACGAAGAAAAGCGCTCTGTCCTGCTTTGGCAGCCCCAGAAATAATTTCTGACATTTAAACTTTGTAATTTTGGACATCTATCAAATTTTAAATTAGTTAATTTTTAACGTAATACAAATATTTTGGTGTAAAAAGTTATAAAATACATTAGTGTACTAAATAGGATCTCAATATACAATATTTAATTAAAATTATTCTTAACAGCCTGAAAATAAATCTACACTCATGGAATACAATAATATTGTGAAAAGGTAAATTTTTAATAATAATTAATTATTTTTATACTGCAATAAACGATTTATTTTCATTTTAGAGAAACATGCCATTAATGGGAGAAGAGTTTTCATATTTTTAGTATTCTACACAAATATTTTTACACATAAATACTATTGGGTTAAAACAAGAATTAAAAGTTTAATTTACACTCAGGAGGTGGCCAACATTTAATGAGGACACACATGACTTATAGATCCCAATTTAAAAGAAAAATAAGGACTAAACAAATAATATGAATACTTTTTATAGTTTTAAATTAAATATATTTTTTGAAATTTAAGAAAATTATTAGTAATTCTAGCCTCATGTTCCAATCTTGCGCTACTCAAGACTAGAATTATTTTTTAATTCTCGGTTATTGAATATAAATCTTACTAAATTATTATTATAAAAATAAACTATAATCTGTAATGTAATGTAATTAAGTATATTTGTTATGTAATATTACTACATTAAATTTTAATTTAATTTTAATGCTTTTAAGAGTTGGAAAAGTTGCATTGAAGGGGGATAATACCACATGTTGTACTGTGCTTAGTAATGCATGATAATATCTTTTGCACGCAGACCAAATGCCCATTATGCCCAGTGTGATAGTGCATACTACCTTATGTGGACCACCGGCTTATAGCGACTTCCAAACCACTGTTTTAAGGCACAGATATTTTTTTTGTACAACCATTCTTAAAGTAATCCCTATTATCCCCTCAACCGATAGGTTTCCTTCTTTTATAGAAATTGAACAAAGTATTATTTCTGCTCCCTAGCTTAATTTAAGGCAAGTAGAATTAAATTTAATAATTGATAATTCCGCAAAAAGAGCAACCTTACTGTATAGTCGGCCACAATTCTCCATGTCACAAGGTTTTAAAATATTTTTATATAATATATATGTTTACAAAAATATTTTACTTTAGGAAATAGAAACAAAATAGAGTAAAATGGCTTAAGCTTATTGGAAGGTCAATTGAGGAAAATCAATAGTTACACATTTGTGAGGTGAGGTGAGCTGGTGCTATATGGAGTGACTATATTTCAGTTCATAAAATGCTTTTAACTCCTCTTATATTATTGCTAAGATAATAAATAATTTTCTTACCTTAGTATTTTATTTAATAGATAAGTATATTTTTTAGATTTTTAATGGGAATTAGGGTTTTAAATCTTACTTATAAAACATTATTTATAAAATTCTATTCTACTGACACCTGCCTAAATCAAAAAATTTACATTGTCAAATCAATGTAATAGGGTTGCCGTCTTGAGTTAATGAAGGCTTCTACATATATTTTTTTAAGCTCCGGCACCGGAACCTTAGAAAATGAAATTCCAAATCTCGTATCCCTAAGCTTAAGGGGAAAAGAGGGGAAATTTTCGATATTCATTTGTTGTGTGGCGCTACCCGAAGGAAGAAAAAAAAACGAGAACCAGTGCAAAAACCGACCAAGAACAGATGAAGTGACCCTATATATTACGCAACACAAAACACACAATGTATTGGTTGCCAATTTTTAACACAAATATTTTAACTTTATTTAGTTTATTAAACAATTCATAGTATAAAAATATTAAAACATACATTTAGTCTTAAAATAATTAAAGAATACTTTAAAATATAATTTAAAATAAAAATTTATAAATAAAATTGAGAGATAAAATTACACGTGCTCTGGCGAATATTTTAAAATTTGGTAAATTACGTAAATAGAAAAAATTATTAAAACTGATTGTTAAAGATTAACATTTAAAATAAAACTAGGTAAAATTACCATAAAACAACGATAGCTTCATTCTAATTACACTTATGTGACAAAACCGAAAATTTTTAGGAAACGAGAAAAAGGAATTATCTTATAGTATATTAAAGTACTAGTTTCATAACATACGTTTTTAGCGCACGAGTACAAGTTTAGAAAACGAGCCGCTTGCGGCGAGTTTTCTAAAGTACTAGTGCTCTAAAAACGTGTTATGAAACGAGTGCTTTATACAATTTTTTCTATTTTGCTCTAAAATTTAAAAAGTCCAGACTTACATTTAAATTGATGACTGATTAAGGGATTTTTGTTTTGGGTGGGCATTACAGTTTACACTATGTTTAAAATTCTAAGAACAAATGATATTTTGATATATTTTACAGCCATCTCTTCTTTTTTCACTGCAATTAACCAGTCCACAATTTTAACACGGTAAAAAATAACCCAAACACAAAATTTTGTAAAAAATTAAACTTTAAATCGACATTGACATTTGCACGCAAAACGTCAAGAGATAGGCTTTTGTATGTTGCCAACCCAACAGAAAAAAAAAGTAGAGGCCTCTTATGGGCCTATAAGAACACGCAAAATGCGTGTGATTATGAGCTTATAAGAGTCGCAAAATAGAAAAATTTAATTTATGTGTTCTTGACTTATTTATTGCAATTTTTTCTGATACGTGGGATTAGAACCAATAGATATAGCGTCAAAAATAGGTCCACAAACGTATACTTAAATTTCACTAAAAATCTCCATACGTGGTATTAGAATGAAGGTATCGATAAAATGTCACGGTCCCGATTTTTTGTACATTTTTTTGGACTAAATCAAGTTGCTTTTATAATATTTAAAAAAATAGCGTTATTTGACGCATTAGGGTTGCCCTTATATTTTATATTAACTTAAAATTTTGATTTAGGTGTAACTGAAAATTCTGAAAATTTGAAAGCTATCAAACTTCTCTAAAGTTCCTTATCACTGTATCTGGCAGCGGTTTTAGTGCCGTCGGTAAAGTATAATCCGTGACGTCACTAATAAAAATAAATATGCACTAAAATATAAATAAATAAATAAAACTACTCTTTCGACGTTCCTGCTACTTCACAATCTTCCGCAGGCAAAGTTACAGGTTCCTCTTCTTTCAGGTAAGTTTTGGTGTGCAACCAGGCTTTTTTTATTTCTCGACCCAAAGCCGCGGCCAGGGGAGGGGGGACGGCGTTGCCAACCTGACGGTGTTTATCCAGAATATTCCCGAAAAATTTGAACCTATCCGGAAAACCCTGAGATCGGGCACATTCCCGTACACTTACCACCCTGTGCTGTTCTGGATGAAGGACTGAAAGAGAAGGGAAAACATTAAAACTAAAAATAAAAAAATAATTTGAAAAAATAGTATATCCTTTTACTAAGAGGTAAAGTGAAGCTTTTTTTTACTAGTCTGTAGAATTTACGGACGGCGCGAAGCAGAGTCCGGAAACTACAGACGAGAAAAAAAGCACTTTTCCTCCGAGTGAAACATACTATTTTTTCTTCAAGCATTAAAGTATGTTTTTTTATTAAAATAGGCCAATAAAACCCTTTCGAAATAAACTTAAACCTTCCTTAGCTCATTTTAAATTTTTTTCGTAGGCTAAATCGTACACTTTTCGCGATTTAGGTGGTAACTTGTCTAATGTAGCATTTGCAATTTCGGAGAGATTTGTAGATGTATAAACCATATGATCTTCTTTAATCAATTTCACACAAAGTTTTTGCACAGAATCTCGAGTCAACCACCTGTTTACATAATAAACAAACAAGTTTGAAGTATGGCTGTTTGGTGGTGGTGGTGGTTTTGCTAACTTTTTTTTTACGGCGTACAACAATGAACTAATTTTTTTACTGTAAAAAAATAGATCACTTCTAACTAGTGTGTTCAGTTATAAAATATAAATATTTTAGTACGCTTGAAGACAAAGAAATTTTTATACAGAGCAATTCAGAAATAGATAACAAAAGAGGTTTTTCTAGGTCCAAAAATAAAAGTAATGAAAAAAGTTCCTACAGAGATTGGTCCGGAAATGACTTCTAAGAGAGCTACGCCCCTTATAAGGGTACATCTAAAAAGTAGTTTTTATTTAATATCTCTGGAACCCTAAATAAACTACGAATTTTTGAATATGCCTTAAAGTTTATAAAGACTATCATTTTATGTTATTTTGCTTGGTAATTTTAACCAGGGACGTGAGAAATGGGGGGCGATATCACTTTTTCGCCTCAAACTTTTTCATCAGTGGATTTTGTGACATTTTCTCAATAAAATGTTAAAAATACATAAAAAAAGGCACACCTTATATAATACCCTAGGACCCACCGTTCTCGAGAAAAGTGCAGTTGAAGAGAAAATTTCACGTTCTGAGCATCCAAAGAGGAACTAAAAAATATCCACAAATCGCTTTTAAGGGAGCTACGACATTTTTATGTATTTATTTTAGTAAAAAAACAAAATTACACCTTCTGATTGTTTCTTATTCTAGAAATTTACTTATCGCATAAACTCACCTCGACCTTGTTTTCCCATCGGTTCAGGATTGGTGATCGTGGTGCCAAAAAAGCCCGCCCACTCCAGTCTGCCGTACAAAGCGGCCCAGTTGTTGTGCCTGTCCGCCGTGTGGGGCAGACACCATGGAATCAGGGTATTTACCTGCCTGTCTTCCGGGTCACAGGGGGCACCACTAGCGCATCTGCACACTCCCTTCGGCGGTCCGTCTTTCTTTTGTTTTTTAGTTCTGGAATAAATCATTGTACATTTGTGATTAAGTCGGTCCCTCATTACTAAAAGTAATGTCAATGGACAGCAACCGCACCCGACGAAGACCGACGAGTACCGGAGAATGTCCTTATAAGCTGGATCCACCCAGAATTCGCCCTATTTACTCCGACAGCCAGCAGACGACCAGCAACCGTACAGATAACGGGTGAGTTAAAGGACCCATAAATAATAACCTCTTTTAGTACAGACAACCTTTTAACGGTAGTTGACTCTAAGGTGACTGCGCACGGAATCATTGGTTTTGCCAAAGCCTTAGATAAACCAAAGCATCATAAGGCCTTTGTCCTTGCAACACTAGAAAAGACCTATTAACGAGTGCGTCACGGAACCATTGGTTTCGGCGGCTTGTTAACTGGTAGGATTGATTAATTATTGGAACCCCTTTTTCTCTCAGACCCTTGAAGGGCTCGATCCGTCCGAGACCCGCGCCCGATTACTGTGAACCTGTGGGAGGAACCCAAGACTGCCCGTTTCCCGTTCTTAAGAGTGATATAATATATCACATATTATGTATATAGTATTATTTTAGTAGTGTTATAATTATTATTTTTAGTAAAACGTTATTTTTTTAAACCTGTATTCTCACTTATTTGGCAATTCTGTCTCGAACTTGAAGAGTCAACTTCTGAAATCTGGCGCTCGAGTAAATCCGAATTAGTTTTCCGTATTTTCGGATACTCGGCGCCAAAGCTGTTCGAAAAGCCCTTTTTGGAGGTTTAGACCAACTTACACATTGAAGATCTAATATCACGGGTCGCCGCTATTCACTTTTAGTTCGACTTTAAAAAACACCCAGTTTTCTTGTATATTTTTTTTACTTATAATGTAAATATCGATTTAAAACCAAAAATAAAGTTACGAAGGTGACGTAACCCTTTTTCGCGAATAAAAAACTGTGCGCCCAATAGACTTTTAGTTTTAAACTGATATTCAGGTACATTATAAGTGAACAAAATGTAGAAGAAATCGTCCCTTAAGAGGTTTAAAATGTTTTGAAAATTAGGCAGGCCAAAGATAAAATTCTACTTACAAATAACAAAGGGGTGTAAAATTATTAGTGACAGGATAGAATTAGCCATATGTAGATATGGAGAGCTGCCTCAAACCAATTGTAAATAGTTAACTTGATGATAAGTAATTACCTGTACATATATCTTAAAGGAACCGTATAACTTCCATCTTTTAATTTGACCACGTGATTGGGCAAATCCCTCCAATCAGCACCCGCGTACGTGGGAATCTCGGTTATTCTTGCCTCGACTATGGGCGCCATCTCTTTGCAAATATGGTCCCGAACTATCCCAGAATCGTCCCCGCGACGCATCGCTTTTTGAAATTCGGAGGTGATGGGGGCATCGTAGGGCATTTCGGGCTGACTCCAACCGTTTTTAATGCGCGGGAGGTCGGACATTGCGTCCCGCACGCAGATCGTTCGGTAGGGTGCGGAATCACACCATTGGGTACCTGGAAATATTGTACATTAATCAAAACAATTATCGCTTATTTTTAACCCCTTTCGGACCATATGGATATGGATTGTGTTTTAGTGGTATTAAACTTAGTACTTTTACTTAGAGCATGGTAGGAGCCTGCATATCCCTGCGTGGATATAATGGTTATTAAATTTATTGCGCAAAATTTTAAAGTGTATCTTTCTCAAATTCATTTTTAACCTGGTATAAGTCCCTATACCTTAAAAAAATCTGCTGAAGCATTTAACTGAATTGTGTGTTCATTGGTATTTTTCTTGCAAAAAATATGGAATACTTTTTTTAAAGTAGGTACTTTAAAAATATTTTTCTATTTTGCGACTCTTATAAGCTCATAATCACACTGTACTTTTTGTTCTTTTGGGTTGGCAACAGACCTGGACTATCGCTTGACGTTTTCCGTGCAAATGTCAATGTCGCTTTAAAGTTGAATTATCTACAAAATTTTGTGTTTAGGTTATTTTTACCATGTTAAAATTGTGGCTTGGTTAATTGCAGTAAAAAAGAGAAGAGATGACTATAAAATATATCAAAATATCATTTGTTCTTAGAATTTTAAACATGGTGTAAACTGTAATGCCAATCCAAAACAAAAACCCCTAAATCAATCATCGACTTAAATGTAAGTTTTTTTTAAATATTAGAGCAAAATAGAAAAAATTGTATAAAGCACTCGTTTCATAACACGTTTTTAGCGCACGAGTACAAGTTTAGTAAACGAGCCGCTTGCGGCGAGTTTTCTAAAGTACTAGTGCGCGTATGTTATGAAACTAGTACTTTAATATACTATAAATTGATTTAAAAAGGTATTTTTAAAAAGTCAATTTTCACTGTTGTTCAAAATAAATAAATTTGAAAAAATACCGTCAAGCGGGGTAACTTCGGACGGTGTGGGTGACTTCGGACACTTTTTCGCAAAAACTCTCTGAACCAAAGCACGTATGCACCGCACTTGACGGTATGCGATAATTGCAAAATCAAACAGAACTCGGTGAAAACCGAGTTGGAAAGTTTCGAAATTACTCTCTCGAGTGAGGAAAATTGATGATTTTTAATCATTAACTGTTTTAATTTCAGTTGAACTAGACAAATGAAATGGGGAAAAGGGGTAAAAATTATTACTTTTTGACATTAATGGAAATACGCTAAAAATTTTGCTGCAAAAATATTTGTTAATCTTTCTACTTTCCCCGTTAGTAACAAAATATTGAAAAAAAATTGCTTTTTAAACGTTTCTTGATATTTAATATTCAAAAAAGATGATTTCCGTAATAAAAAATCTGTCTGTGGGTTTGTCTGCCTGTCCGGAAATTTTGTGACCATGATAACTCAAGAACGCTTCCAGCTAAAGATATAAAATTTGGACTGCAGGTTGATTATGTAAAGTTCTAGGCTAAGATTGTTTTTGGCAAAAATTGGGTTGGGGTAAGGGGGTAAAATTGGGTAAAAATTATTAAAAAAAAAACGTTTTTTTTTTAATTTTTTTTTCGTTTTTAGAAAAAATAATGATTTTTTAATTTTTTTTTTCGTTTTTGGTTTCAATGAACATAAAATATGACTATAGGGGAAAGTATTATTTTGTTGGCAGCAGTTTTTTTGTACAAGTTTTTGCTGGAAAAGCATTGTTTTGTTGGCAGCAGTTACTTACCGTTTTCGTACCGCACTCCATCCACAACGAACGACAACTGACAGCTGCGTTTGCAAAAAACATGTTGGGGCTCCGGGTACTTCGGCAAAGTGTGCCCTGGAGCGGCCGCCATTATGATCAGTCGTCTACGCGTCTGCGGAACCCCGTAGTGGCCCGCCTGCAGAATGCCAAAGGCCACTTGATAGCCCATGGCCAGCAAACAGCGGAGGGTCAGCTTCAGGACGATGCTCTTTTTGAACGAGACGAAGTTGCGCACGTTTTCCAAAACAAAATATTTTGGCCTGAAAATTTTTTTTTTTAATTTTGAAAATATATATATTTTTTTATTTATTGTTTTTTTTTTGTTCAGTCTTTTTTGAGGAGCGAACCAAGCTTTGTAATGGTTACTAGTATTAGTTACTTCCAAGATCTTTGTATGACTTCCAAGATGTTCGATATAAAAAGCTACGATTTTTGAGCTCTTCGTTGCGATTTCTGAAAAATATTTTTTAAGATACCCTGGTAGCAATTTAACGTTAGAATAACGTTTTTATAATGTTAGAAAACTGTATAAAAGTACGTTATAAAATATGTACAAATGTCCCGCTTTTTAACGTTAGAATCTAACGTTAGTTACAAACGTTAATCTAACGTTAGATTTTTAAGTTAGAAATACGTTATAAGTACGTTTAATTTCTAACTTTCGGAGGGGGCGTGGCCAACTAGGAAATTTCTACCTGCATCATAAAATGGCAGCTGGAGACAAATTTATTCATATAAATAAATCTTAATATATTTTAGCAATCATAATATTTTTAAACATAATTTCGTTACATTTATTTATAAAATAGCCATCTTTTTAGGTGGCCCTAAATATTTTTTATATGCTGTTATACTTCGATAAATACGTTTACCTCTCAGAAAACTTTATATTTAGTTAGTATTTACTACATTCAGAATCTTAAAATATTTTTTCATTTCTAATACAGCGTTGCCAGACTTACTATAATTTTGACTTTTGGGGGATATTTTTTTAACATTATTATAGAAATAATAAATAATTATCAAACCTAAGCACATAGCTGTCTGAAATGAGTATTTTCTACCATAGCTTAAGTATTAATAATGGAAATTTAAAAAATATTTAAAGTTAGAATAAGGTTAGAAAAAGGTTAGAATTTAGTTGGGAAACTAACGTTAGATTTATGTATTTTATAACTATTTGAAGTGGTTGTAATTATAGGTTATAGGACCAAAATAAATGCTTTTTTTTTATATAATTACAACCACTTCAAATAATTTGATTAAGGACATATAAAAAATGGAAAGTATTTTATAACGTTTTTATCAAACGTTAGTTTTTAAGGTTAGATTTATATATTTTATAATGTTTTTGTATATAGATTTGTGTACTTTTCTACCAGGGTATCTTCGAAAATTACCGAGATTTTCGAGATGTTTGAGATATTTCAAATATTTTTGAAAGACTTCTGGCAATTTCTACATCGACTTTTTCAAAATTTGTTCTTTTTTTTAATATTTTATTTGATTTTTTTAATATTTTTTTTTTGATTTTTCTTCTTTTTGAAAATTTTGTTCTATTCTTTTTTATTATTTTTACCTGTAATAATCGGCGTAGCTGAGATAAGAAGCCACCAGTGAATTCTTGAAGGCCGAATACTGGCCTGCATTGAACCGGTTCATGCCCGAGAACCCCTGACATGGGGGCCCACCCACCAAAATCTCCACCTCCCCCTTTTGGGGCAGGCACCTTTCCTTCCCGTTGCCTCCCATAACCAGTTTCAAGATGTCGTTGCAGTCGTCTGTGTAAACCTTGCAGTTGGGGTGGTTCTGGCGGTACGCGTGAGCTGCTGGGGCTTCTTTTTCGATCTGAATAGAATAGAAATTTATTAAATAGAATCTATAATTTATTTGAGGCGTAGGGGAAGTCGGGGTTAACTGGGCCGCTTTTTTTCATATCGATTTTTTGAAAAACCTGCAAACAATTTTTAAATATTTTCTATAGCAAAAGGTAGATTAATACTATAGTTAGAACATATTTATACTTCAGACAAATATTATTTATATAAAAGAAGTTATTAACCATTTAACCCCGCTGGAACACTTAACCCCATAGGGCAGGGTTAACTGGACCACTACTCAGGGTTAACTGGTCCACTAACAAAAATGTTTTGTATTGTAATTATTGTGAATAAAAACGATTTGAAATCAAATAAAATTTAATTCTAACATAAAAATAGACAACATAATATGTTATATATTAGATATATCTGAGGGTTAACTGATCCGGGGTTAACTGGACATGGCCCAGTTAACCCCGAACAAATTAATATTGACATAAGAGGTCCAGTTAACCCCGAACCAGTTAACCCTGAGTGACATCACTGAATAAAATCATAAAATTTTATTACTTAATAAGATATTAGAAGGCGGAAATTATGCAGAATAATTAATAAAATACTCAGTATATTAGGTAAAATATTAGTCTAGATCCTCCTATTAATAAAAAACCATTAATTAAAAAATAAAAGTTAAGGTAAATACCCAATTTTCATCGAAAAAAAAATAACTTTCTTTACTACAACTTACACGTGAACAACACGGTCCGTCATAAAACGTTAAACAATAGAATTTGCCCTAAGGCGCCAATACTAATAAAAAACTTGATAAAATCCAGGTGGACCAGTTAACCCTGACTTTCCCTATATATATTTTGAATGATAAAACCAAATATTGCACAAATTCTTTCAAAAACTAATAATTTTCTTTGAAAACGGGATCAGATTAGATCCCGAAACGTTAGAAGTTAACTTTTATTCAGTTTTTCGTTCTTATTTAATTATTTTAACGATTTATCAAGAATTTTATTAAAAAATTCTTTATTTAGGCAAAAATTTTAAACTTTGGTATGGTACTAACTAATAATATTTTTTAGGTAAAGAAGATATAGCAGATAAGTATTATTTTAAACGCAATACCTTACCAGCGCATCTAGAAATAGGTGCGCCTGGTAAGAACATTTTAATTTTATTTTTTAGATTATTTTTAAAAGTTTACAGTATTTTTTGGTAAACATTGATATATAGGGGTTGAAACTCGGTTTTTAAAGTTACTAAAACTGAATCTTGGAATAAAAAATCTAACTCCACCCCCTGAGGGGTTTGGACTTTTAGTTTTTGTGAAAATTGGTATATAGGGGTTTTTAAAGTAGCTGAAAACTGAATCTTAGGTGGGGGGTAGTTTTTTTTAAATTGGTATATAGGGGTTTAAAGTCTCTCAAACTGAATTTTAGAATTAAAACTCCATCAATGAGGGATGGGGGGGGGGTAGTTTTTGTTTTAATTTTAATATTTGTACCACAGATCTGTGATTGGTACCAATATACCAATGTCTTTGAAGAAGAAGAAG
Source organism: Brachypterus glaber (assembly GCA_958510825.1). Classification (NCBI taxonomy): domain Eukaryota; kingdom Metazoa; phylum Arthropoda; class Insecta; order Coleoptera; family Kateretidae; genus Brachypterus; species Brachypterus glaber. Next base: position 4,111,446 of record OY294046.1, read on the forward strand.
AAGAAGAAGAAGCAATTTGACATTAAAAATTTTTACAGGTTAGTTGCTTTTCACCCGTGAAACGAGGAACATGTACTTTTGGCAAGAATTTTGTAATACGTTAATCGCGTTTAATTTTTAGCATCAAGTGTTTTAGTATTATTTATTTATTTGCTATCTTAGATATGCCCCGGATTCCATTTTATATATTTTATAGTGATTGTATGGAAGATGTGCAGTAAAATGACGAACATGTGATTATATTGGAGTAAGAAGGAAATTGTATGTTTTTTAATCATTTATAATGCTGATAAATTTTGATTTGGAAGCAACTAACACGTGAAGAAGTTTTTATATGTACAAAAAAAATTTATATACTAGCGCATGCGCAAATATAATTACAAATTAGAACAAACTGCCTTGGCAACAGCTAACACAACCAACAGCAAACACGAAAAGGGAAGAAGGAAAAGAAAAGGCCTTACAGAAGACTGGAAATTTTCTATAATCAAAACAAGAGTGGTCATGGTGCCAAGCCAGAGAAGAACCACTCTTGGTGAATTGAGTAACTAAGAGGGATCTGGCTAATTATCTCACTGAGAAAAGGCAAAAATAAAGGAAGAAGAAGAAGACCTTAACAATTTTTATAGGTTATGTTTGTTCAAAAATATTGACACGATTTTTACCTCGTTTTTAAAATTAACTTAATTTATATATTAACTAAACTTATAAACGTTAATTAATGGTACTACAAAAATGTGTGATAATACTGTACAAATTACAAATGATTCAAACAATCTAGAAAAGAATTCCGAAGAAAATTGTAAAAAGCGAAAGTTAGGTGAATCTGAAAATGGTGAAATAATTGAAAATAGTCATATTAGTAGCGAAAATTCGCTAGACCAAACAAAAAATCAAGATAAAGAACCAAAACAAGAGACATTCAATGGAGTAGAAATATCAAAACTGACCAAACGCCAAACAAAAAAATACAAAAAATACCTTCAATGGCTGGACATAAAACGAGTAAAACGTGCAAAAGAACGTCAAAAATTAAAAGAAAAGAAAATCCAAGCAAAATTAAACAATGTCGACTTAGGACCAAGCCGCAAAAAATTAAAAGAAGCTAAAATGGAGCTAAGTTCATGCAAAATAGGAGTGTGTATAGATTTAAGTTTTGATGGGCACATGACTGACAAGGATATGGCAAAAACAATCAAGCAAATATTGAGAGTGTACACTGAAAACCGAAGAGCAAAAGCACCAATGCAACTACACTTAACAAACTTTGATGGTAAAAGTAAAGAAGAAATGTCTAGACATCATGGGTATGAAAACTGGGATTTTAATTTCCATTCTACAGATTATTTGGAAGTTTTTCCTAAAGAAAAACTAGTTTATTTAAGCAGTGAAAGTGAAAATGTAATACACACTTTAGAAGATGATAAAATTTACATTATCGGAGGATTGGTGGATCATAACTTCCATAAAGGTGTATGTTTGAAAAAAGCTGAAGATCAAGGTATATCCCATGGTCGGTTACCAATAGCTGAATATTTTTGGATGAAAGGAAGGAAAGTTCTCACAATAAACCAGGTTTTCGAGATACTGTTACGAGTTAGTGAGGGTAAATCATTTAAAGAAGCCTTCGAATTGATTTTACCTCAACGGAAAACTATTGTAGAAAAGAAAACTGATGCTGAAACAGTAGATGATACTTTGCAGAGTAACATGTTGGAAAATAGTGGTGAAAAAGCAAGTAAAAGTGATGAAATATCAGTAGAAAATAAAAATATTGAATGTATTTCAAAAACGAATGAAAAACTGTCAGATAATAAAATCTGTGAAAATAATCATGTAGCAGTAGAGAGTGAAAACAATTACCTTTCTTAAATAATAAAATTTTAAATTAATTGGAAGTATCTTTTGTTTTAACTTAAATACATACTTTAGTTTCTGAAAATTTTAAAATTTATTTGAATACAATTAAATTTTCAAAAAAAATTTACTTATGTAATTGAGATGAATCAATTGACACCTCATTTGGTAAAGTATTATTTAAAGTACTGTATTTTATTTAAAAATTTTGTTTGTTTTCCTCTAGAGCTTAAATTAAGCTCTAGAGGAGAGCTCTAGAGGAGAACAATATGCATACAGTTGTGGCATTAAATATTGGGACAACCTCAAAAAAATTCGTGCCATTTTTATATTTTTTTCATGGATTAGCATGGGATTATTTTAAAAATTAAAAACTAGGTTACTTCGTTTTGACATAACTAAATTATTTAGTTGAAGTTTACTGTCAAAAAATATTAAATTAATAAATTAATGTTTATTGATAAATATATATTCATTAAATTTTACACAAATGTTGTTATATTTAAATAATAATAAAATTGATAATCTTTGGATCGAAATTGTACTATATGGGTAAAGAATATGTGTTTAATATTCATTAAAAAAACACACACCTAATTTTACTCTTCAGTACAGCTAAAAACTCACAAGGTTTTATAAACTTTCTACTACAAATGGATTTGAGTTTAAGAGTTCATTACTGAAGAGCCGCACTGAGGTAAGCGAAAAAAAATTCTTAATATACGGCAACTGCACCTTGTTTTTCTCGGTTTTTCTTATATAATTAAAAATTGCTTAACCATCCATTGTAGCTTTTGACCACCGATGATCCTTTTTCGGTTTGATATAAGAACCTAAGTTTTTCTCAATAAAACATTTCTTAAGAAACAGATCTATTTCTTCAACTGTTTTCACTAAAATTGAACCTTATCCCTATCTCCTAATACTAAAGACGACTGTGCATTTTTTCTCTTAAATTTCCACAATAAGTAAACTCATTTCAAATTAAAATAAAGATAAAAAACACTTTTTTTACTAACTACTTGTATAACAGCAAAAAATAAACAAACATTTGACATATTTTGACGTTTTTTAACAAATGACACAAGACCCACTATAATCTATGAAAAATTGTTTGTCCCGATATTTAATGCCACCACTGTACATTCAAAACTTACCGCCCATTTCGTATCAACAAGTCCAGCTTGATGTAACCCTTCTGACAGTCCTCCACATCCCGCAAAAACATCCATGCATTTTAAGGGCTTTTCCAGTTTTTCCCAGTCTGGAGGAGTTTCTGTCAACTTGTTGAATTTTCCCTTCCCTTTTCCTCCTAAAAAGCAATGGATTTTAATATATCAAAAGAAACCATTATGAAATTGAAATGGCGGTTTCAAAATAAGTTTTTTTTAAGAAAACGAAAAAAAAAGGATTTTTTAGAAAAAAAAGTACTAACCTCTTATAGGCCTATAAGAACAAGGAAAATGCGTGTGATTATGAGCTTATAAGAGTCGCAAAATAGAAAAAAATATATAATATCGTCGGCTTACAAGTAAAGAGCACTAAGTCCAAAAACATGGTTTTGAGATATTGACAAATTTAACTTTCACTGTTGTTTTTTAATTTTTGTAATAATTGTTACAAAAATGCACGTTTCGCCAAACAAACACTAAGTCGCTTAGTGCAGAAACATTTGAAATAATCTACAAGTAAAACGCACTAAGTGCGCTAAGTGACTTAGTGCCTATTGCCAGATAAAATTTTATTCAAAATCAAACTGGTGCGTTTTGTATAGTGGGTAACTCTCTTGGCAGTCCACCTAGAAGTTAGTTCGGTTTACCTGTACATGTGAAATTAACGTCAAAACAGTGCTCCTAATTTTAAACAAATTTAAACAAATTTCTGCATATATCTTGAAAATTAATAGAAAAATAGTGTACCATAGTGAAAAGTGTAGAAAACGTACCACTGCCGCTAATAAAACTGGTAAAAATATTACTTAATAAACTTCTTTTCGAACATTTGAATATTTGTAAACAAATATTTACCACTGATAAAAATAAATTATCAGTAGGTACCGACAGTTGATTTTGGGGCTAATCCAAGTGGATAATTAGTTTATTTTTAGAATTAATTCCGAGATTAATTCGCTTGAAAAATGGAAAATAATGATGACACACGAATTACTAGAAACAAAACTAAAAGTAATTTGACTAAACTTCAACAAGTTTCAAGAAAAAATACTGAAGCGACTAATAGTAAGAAATCAAAAAGAAGTAATATAAGCATACTAAACATAACCATTGACGATGATCATAATTCAAAACTAACGGATGAAAATAATATTACTATGGATTTAAGAAATAAACTTGCCAATGCAGAGTTTAAATTAACTGAAAAGGATGAAATTATCGATAAGTTAAAGAACAATATTAAAAAACTAAATACTGAAATTAGCGGATACAAAGAACATTTAAAATATATGAAGGACCTTTTGACCAAAAAACATATTACTGTTGCTACACAAACTGATATTCCCGAAGTGAAATCTTCTACGATCCAGACTTGCTCAGCCTCCAAAAATATATCCTGTCAAACAGAAGAATCTTCCTGCAGTATCAACCTTTATCCTAGAACCTTAGTAAACTCCAGCTCTCAAACATCTGATAGAAAATTTTGCAAATCTAAGGGTATCCAAGTTTCTATTGCTGAGAATGACCACGTAAATAAGCCCATGAAGACCGTTTTACATAACAACTGTAAAAAGGGGAAACATGCATCAGCGGAAACTCAAGCTGGAAAATCGTTGGATTGTCTACAGCACCACTCAACGCTGAGATTACAAGGTGTAAAGAACAATAAAATCAATATAATAGAAGTGCTAAACATTAAAAAACCAAGTAATAATAGTAAAAGTAATGGTTTAAAACAGCCTCAGTATAATAATTCTGTAGAACACGTCCATAAATCAAAGATTCTTATCCTCACAGATAATTCAGGTAAAAATTTCAGTTCTATTTTATCAAAAAAATTATCAAACAAATACTTGATAGAAACTATCTCAAAACCAGGTGCTAACTTTAAGCAAGTTATTGAACATTTAGACGCCTTGTCAGCTAAGTATACTGAACAAGACCATATTATTATCTTTTGTAATAGTTTAGAAATGACTGATTTTAATTTTCTGGTAACGAAATTTAATTCATGTGCAAAAACAAATATTTATATAACTTCAACACTTTACAAAAATAATGTATCTGAAAATAAATTTATTTATAAAATGAACAGTAATTTATACAATTCAATTTTAAATAGTAATAACGCAGAGACTATAAAATATTTCGAACTAAACAATAATGAACTAAATAGTATTCATCATTTAAATAGTATTCACCACGCCAAACAAAATTTTGCGGAATTTATTTACTATTTATTTAACACTAATGCGAGAAATAATATTTCAAATAGTAACCTAACATACATACCTCTGGTAGAAACATGTTTGAATGAAAATATTGCTGAAACTAGAATTCCAATTTATAACAATGAGCTTATTGATATTTCTAGTGATAATGAATCTACACTCAATGACCCCACTCATAATACCATGACAAACAAAAACAATTCTTTTTTAGAGATAAATGTAATTTAGATGTAGGAAATTTTTCAAGTATAAAAATAGTACAATTAAATGCTCAATCGATAGGTAATAAGTTTTGTAATTTAGATGTTCTTATTGAAGATGAAATGCCTGATGTTATGAGTATAGTTGAACATTGGTGTTTAAACGACGATATTATGATGGTTAATCTTAAAAACTACCAAATTATAGAATATTATGGCAGAAAAAAAAACACAAAGGGGGGATCGGCAATTTTTGTTAAAAAAAGCAACCAATTTTCTGTCAAAAAATTAAACATTGAAAAATTTTCAGTGGAAATGTACTTTGAATGTAGCGGAGTGCAAATTTCTTATGGAGACAGTAAATTTTGTATTATAAGTGTTTATCGTCCTGATAGAGACAAGAAAATTTTTTATCTTAAACTCACGGAAGTGTTACTTCACTGTAAAAATATATGTGATAAGGTATTTATTTGCGGCGATTTAAATATAGATTACTCCACCGAAAATTTAGAAAAACAGATATTTGTAGACTTCTTATCCAGTTTTGATCTAAAAACCACCTCTTCCAATTTTACCAGGATTTTCACTGATAAAAATGGTAAAACTTCAAGCAGTGCCATTGATTATATACTGACAAACGCTGAATTATCTCTTTGCAAATCCACTATCTTTCAGGCAAATCTAGCTGATCATTTAGCAATTAAATTAGAATACAAGATTGTCCATAACAATATTAAAATAAAAGAAACTATTTATAAAGCTAAAAACTCTACAGAATTTAGAAATTTTAGTAACGATAACGTTAATAATCTTATAACTTTATTAATAAATACAAAATTTGACGATCTATATTTAGAAAATGGTGCAGATATTAATCAAGATTTTAGTTCGTTTATGAATATTTTAACCTGGGCAATAGACAAATGTTGTCCTCTTAAAAAAAGGAAAAATAGATCTCAAAACAGCGCAGATAAGAACTGGGTTACAATAGATATTATAAATGCGGGACGAAATTTAAAAGCTCTCTTTTGGAGAACTAAAGTATTTAATAACGAAATAAATAGGAAAGTTTATAAAAATGCAAAAAAAGAATACAATATGTTAATTAAAAAAAGGAAGAAGGAATATTACAAAAAAATTATAGATAGAGCTGCAAATAAACAGAAAACTGTGTGGGATTTAGTAAATAAAACCTTGGGTCGTACAAACAAAAATGAAAACATAACGATAAAATCCGGTAGCAAAATATTAACTGAACCAAAGCAAGTAGCAGATTCATTTGCTAATTACTTTGCAAACATAACGGAAATAAGTTTGCAAAAAAACTTTGGCAATAGTCGGTCCAAACAATGTTCAACTTCTGAATCAGTAAAAAACTCTTTCTTTTTTGACCCTATAACTAAAGACGAGATTAAAAAGGCAATTTTAAATCTAAAAAATAAAAGCAGCAGGGGGGTTGATAACATACCTACGAAAATACTTAAAGCAACTGTCAACAGCATATCGGAACCATTGGCATATCTTGTAAATAAGTCAATTATCTCAGGAAAGTTTCCTGAACTATTAAAAATTGCCTCAATTATACCCGTGTATAAGAAAAATAATCCGGAGGACGTATGTAACTATCGTCCAGTGGCTATTTTAAATGTAATATCCAAAGTGTTTGAACGTGTAGTATATGATCGAATGGTACTGTTTCTAGAGCAGCATAATATCTTAACAAACTCACAACATGGTTTTAGAAAAGGAAGGTCAACGGAGAGTGCAGCCTGCGAGTTTGTAAATTGTATATACAAATGTTTGGATAATGGCGAATTCGTAGCAGCTATTCTCTTTGACCTCTCCCGGGCTTTTGATACGCTAAAATTTAAGTTCGTTAAATCCAAGCTTTTCAATTTAGGTTTTAGAGGTTTTATGTTGTCCTGGTTAATAGATTACCTAACTGATAGAAAAATGTTTGTTAAGCTAAAAAATTCTTTCTCTGACAGTCACGACATGTTCTCGGGAATCCCTCAAGGGTCTGTGCTTGGTCCTCTGATTTTTCTTTTATACATAAACGACTTACCTCAACACGTAAAAGCTAAACTACTTATAATGTTTGCAGACGACACCTCATTTTTAGTGTCAGCACAGACTCTTGAGGAACTCAAACTACTATTGTCCAGTGTTATTCAGGATTTTATAAGTTGGTGCAAACAAAATGACCTCATTGTAAATGTTGACAAAACAGTATGTCTATACTTCCATAATGGAATGCGTTCTGCTTTTTTGGAAACACCACTTGACATAGTTTTCGATACTTATAAAATATCTGCCTCACAAAGCACAAAATTCCTTGGAATAGGTCTTGACTGTGACATGAGATGGAATAGCCATATAAATATGGTATCTAAGAAGCTAAACAAATCGTTTTTTGCTTTGTCGAGGGTTAGACACATGCTGGATACTGAAGGCCTGCTTAGTATCTATTATTCTTTAGTTTATAGTCATTTAACCTACAATGTTTTACTATGGGGTAGCACTCCAAACTGTTCTAGAATATTTATTCAACAAAAACGTATCTTAAGGCTTATATTCGGAATAAAATCTAAAGATTCTTGTAAACCTATATTTAAACAGCGCCAAATTTTAACATTACCCTGTATATACATATACAGGTCCATTCTGTATGTTAGAGATAACCTGAACAGTTTTAAACATGGATCTATATCAAGATGCCGGGATGTTCTTACCATACCAAAACATAAATCGGCCCTTTATGAAAAGTCTCCAGAATACAGTGGTATTCAAATTTTTAATAAACTACCATCTGAATACAAAAAAATTTCCAACTGTTCTACTTTCAAAACATCAATAAAGCGTCTTTTATTAAACAGAGCTTATTACACTATTAAAGAGTTTTTGGAGGATAAATCATTATGATTTGTATGTAGTATATATTTTTAAATGTTTTGTACTTTTTGTTTTTGCTATTTTATCCAATTTATTTTATATTTGTTTTTGTTCTGTTTATTTTGTCTTTATACTGTGTTTTGATTATTTATTATTTATTTACATGTCTTATTTTATATTTGTTTTGTTCTGTTTATTTTATCTTTATACTATGTTTTAATTATTTATTTACATGTCTTATTTCGTAACTATTTACTATTATTTTTGTAAATATGTATGTACATTGTACACATTATGACTTGTATATCCATTCTATAGAATGGCTCAAATACTAAATAAACAATTCTAATTCTAATTCTAATTCATAGATCATCAAAAATTAATTACAGTGCCATAAAAATCTCATTTTTGCAAAAAAGTGACTTAGTGCCTTTTACTTGTAAGCCGACGATATAGTATATTAAAGTACTAGTTTCATAATAAAACGTAGCGTAGCGTACTTTAGAAAACTCGCCGCAAGCGGCTCGTTTTCTAAACTTGTACTCGTGCGCTAAAATCGTGTTATGAAACGAGTGCTTTATACAATTTTTTCTATTTTGCTCTAAAACTTAAAAAAACTTACATTTAAATTGATGACTGATATAGGGACTTTTGTTTTGGGTTGGCATTACAGCTAACACCATGTTTAAAATTCCAAGAACAAATGATATTTTAATATATTTTATAGCCATCTCTTCTCTTTTTCACTGCAATTTACCGCCACAATTTTAAAACGGTAAAAAATAACCTAAACACAAAATTTTGTAGTAAATTAAACTTTAAAGCGACATTGACATTTGCACAGAAAACGTTAAGCGATAGGCTTTTGTCTGTTGCCAACCCAAAAGAAAAAAAAGTAGAGACCTCTTATGGGCCTATAAGAACACGCAAAATGCATGTGATTATGAGCTTATAAGAGTCGCAAAATAGAAAAAAATATATTATTTAATAAATACCTTTGCTTCCCTTAGCAACATTGACCCCCATCCTTTTCGCAAGACTGGGGACTTCAGTGCGCTTATTGCTGTCCTCGTCATAGGCTTCCGTAAAGTAAAATCGGCTAGGTCCGTCCCTGCTCCACGACGCGACATTTTCAAAATTATCTCCGTAAACGATATAACACTTTCCGCACACGTTTTCAAAGCCCGTTAAAATACCTGAAAATATCAAAAAAATTCAAAAGAAATGTCTTTTTACAAATAAAATAATTTACTATACAGGTTAGATAACAACATTATTACCGCACGCATGTGTAATTACGTAAGTGCGATAATAATGTTCTCACGTGAATCGTACAAAACTTTATCTACAATCATAATAAATTCATCATAATCCATCAGAAAATGAAATAAAACTTTTAAAAAACAAAACATTATTTAAGATGATAAATTCAGCAAATCCATCATATTCCACCAGAAAATGAAACAATGCGTAAAGATATCCCTAGTAGAAATTTAACGTTAGAATAACGTTTTTCTAATGTTAGAAAACTGTATAAAAGTACTTTATAACATTTGTGCAAAAGTCCCGCTTTTTAACGTTAGAATCAAACGTTAGTTACAAACGTTCATCTAACGTTAGATTTTTAAGTTAGAAATACGTTGGCGTGGCCAACTAGGAAATTTCTAGCTGCATCATAAAATGGCAACTGGAGACAAATTTATTCATATAAATAAATCTTAATATATTTTAACAATCATAATATTTTTAAACATAACTTCGTTACTTTTATTTACAAAATATCCATCTTTTTAGGTGGCCCTAAATATTTTTCGTGTAATATCATGTTATACTTCGATAAATACGTTTACCTCTCAGAAAAACTTTATATTTAGTTAGTTAATATTTATTTATACATTCAGAATCTTAAAATATTTTTTCAATTATAGCACATAGCTGTCTGAAATGAGTATTTTCTACTATAGGTTACGTATTAATAATGGAAATTTAAAAAATATTTAAAGTTAGAATAAGGTTAGAAAAAGGTTAGAATTTAGTTAGGAAACTAACGTTAGATTTATGTATTTTATAACGTTTTTGTATAACGTTTGAGACTAAACATAAAAATGTCACTAATCTAATGTTATGTTAAGTTAGATTTATGTACTTTTCTACCAGGGTATATAAGTGTATTTTAACTTACATTGTTCCGACCAAAATAATATCTTCAAATCTGTGGTGTAGTCCATATATATCGACATCAGGTTACATGGTCTGTAAAATATTCGCAATTTTAGTCGAAACCCTTTGTCCTGATGAACAATTTCTTCTATAATGGCGATCGTGAATGGATCCGGGGTTTCAGAGTTGGAGCCTTTAATTGTGTCGGATTTTCTATAATATTCGGGATACAAATTTTCTTGAATGGCGTTTTCGGACTAAAAAAATATATAAATACAGTGGAAACTCCATAAGGGGCTGTCCATATATTATGTAACGCGCCTAGGGGAGGGATCAGAGAAATTGTTACAGTTTGTGACAGGGGGGAGGGGGGTCTAGGTAAACGTTACGTAACGGAATTTAATAAATTTAATGTTTATTTCCTAAGCTTGGCAGATGTATTTTTATTTCAACATAAATTACTATTTAGTGGCCCATAATTCCCTTTTTCACACAAAAATTGACAAAACTATGCATATTTAAATAATATTGTAATCAGTGAAAAAACTGTTGACATTGATATTAAAAAGAAAATCTTACGGCCCTGTTCTTCCGTGATCTTGCCGATGAATCATCGGCGATGATACATTTTCGCGCGGAATGTCTACTCACAGAACACCAATGTACTATTTTGTGTACCTGTGCATAAACAATATACGTGTTATATGTGACACTCAGTTTAAAAATAGGTGCCTAGTATTTTTTCCCTGTGGGATATTGATTATGAATATTTTTTTAAAGTTTGAGTGATTTTTTCGTTTAAGTACATTAAGTGCTATATGTATTATTATAATAAATATGTATCATTTTTACACTGTCTTTTTACCGTCTTGCATTATGCGGAATTCTGTATCAAGATATGTTAGAAAAAAAATACAAATTTTTATATTGTTACGCGTTACACGGGGGGGGGGGGGGGGGGTGTTGGTAAATGTGACAGATTGTTACACAGGGGGGGGGTCAATTTTTTTGAAAAATTGCGTTACGTACGGACAGCCCCTAACTCGAAACTCAAGTGACCGCAGAATTGGTTCGAGTTAGAAAGATTTCGAGTTAAAGAAAACACATCCCGCAAAAGTCCTATCTGCAATAATTCACTTTATGGGATAAGCACACTATTGTATTACATTACACTAGCCCCATGTGTCTACTAAAAAGAAATGTCCTATCTAAAACCCAAATCCTGAAAATTAGCCCAAGATATTTGTCCTATCTTATTCTAATATCGTACTGAGTTACTAAAGTTAAAAATTCTCGTCTTCAACGTTTGTAGAAAAAATACTGTACACAACACGTGCGAACAGTTTCAAGAATTCTTACATTTACGTCTGCTTCATCCGTTATTGACTTAGAAAACTTGAATTTGAAAACATCCGGTTGCAAGTAGACGGCTGTCCCGACCCTGTACGTTTCATTCTTCCATATAATTTCGCCATTTTTGTATACTGCCAGATATAAGTCCCTTTCTTCGTTTTTATGTCTGTAAAAATGTATAAGCTATGTTTAATTTACATAATTATATATTTTTTCTACGATCCCCTATGAAAATGACATTTAGCACACTCTTTTGTTCTTTAGAAAAAGCCTTATATCACACTTGTTTGATATTATCATATCAACCTAGTTTGATATTTATGTATGTAGGTTTGCCTAATTTTACGTATGTAGGTTTGCCTTAATTTATGTTGTAGATTCTACGAATTTAACTCGCCTCGTTTTATATGCCATTTTTTACCTTTCATCACAGAATTTTATGATATCTTTTATGTTTTTCAATCCAAATATTTCTGTTTTTTTTTATTTCAAAAATAGAAACTATAGTTATAACCTTACTAGATTGACCAAGATATAACTTGGGATATTTTATTTAGGTCTAGATTTTATAAAAATTACTTAATTTTTGATTTAGTTTCCTTACATTTTATAAAAAACATCAAAATACACGGTCTTTTTCTTATGAAATCGTAAAACAGTACAATTTTACTGTTTTATATGGGAACATGTCGAAAGAAATCTAATTTAATTAGTAAACTGTCTTGCCTTGACTTACACAAAAAGCTTACATTATAGCCAACCTATTTGCTATCTTAGATATGCCCCGGATTCGATTTTATATATTTTATAGTGATTGTATGGAAGATGTGCAGTAAAATGACGAACATGCGATTATATTGGAGTAAGAAGAAAATTTTATGTTTTTTAATCATTTATAATGCTGATAAATTTTGATTTGGAAGCAACTAACACGTGAAGAAGTTTTTATACATACAGAATTTTTTTATATACTAGCGCATGCGCAAATATAATCACAAATTAGAAAAAACAGCCTTGTCAACAGCTAATACAACCAACAGCAAACACGAAAAGAAAAGAAGAAAAAGAAAAGGCCTTACAGAAGACTGGAAATTTTCTATAATCAAAATGGGAGTGGGCATGGTGCTAAGCTAGACAAGAACCACTCTTGGTGAATTGAGTAACTAAGAAGAATCTGGCTAATTATCTCACTGAGAAAAGGCCAAAAAAAAGGAAGTTGCCTTATTTAAATGTTCCGAATTTGAAGTCGATATCTTCACTCGTTCAAAAGTTAAGGATCACTTAACTTAACTTTTGGACAGCTCCGTATAAGAAAAAAGTGGTTAGTTTGGAATTTTTGGACTCTGAAAACGTCAAAACATCAGGAACCCTAATTTGACTTACTTGCAAGAAACGCAGTTGAAAATATCGGTATTGTTTTCGTTAAAGTCCACAAATCGACTGTTTTCGCTGTCGTATCTTTTCGTGTAGAAAAAAGTTTGCCCATCGTCTTCTTCCTGCACGGGTAAACCAATTTCCCCACCTAATCTTGACCAATCTTCGGGTATTTTTCTATGTTCAACCTATAAAAAAATTAAAAAAATAAATATATATATTTTTTTTAATCAACAAAATAATAGTATATTAAAGTATTAATTTCATAACATACGTTTTTAGCGCACGAGTACAAGTTTAGTTTCTAAAGTACTAGTGCGCTAAAAACGTGTTATGAAACGAGTGCTTTATACAACTTTTTCTATTTTGCTCTAAAATTTAAAAAAACTTACATTTAAATTGATGAGTGATTTAGGGATTTTTGTTTTGGATTGGCATTACAGTTTATACCAGGTTTAAAATTCTAAGAACAAATGATATTTTAATATATTTTATAGTCATCTCTTCTCTTTTTTACTGCAATGAACCAAGCCACAATTTTAACATGGTAAAAATAACCTAAACACAAAATTTTGTAGAAAATTCAACTTTAAAGCGACATTGACATTTGCACGGAAAACGTCAAGCGATAGGCCAGGTCTGTTGCCAATCCAAAAGAACAAAAAGTACAGACCTCTTATGGGCCTATAAGAACACGCAAAATGCGTTTGATTATGAGCTTATAAGAGTCGCAAAATAAAAGAAAAAATTATAAGAATTCCAGATTTTTCAAAAAAAAATCCCGATTTTTTAAAAAAAATATTTATATAGTTTTTTCCTGATTTTTTTCCTAAATTATTAAATTCCCTGATATTTTTGAGATAATTTCCCTGATTTCCCTATTTTTTCCAAAATGTGGCCACCCTATTGAAGTATTTAGCTTGAAACGTTCCCGAGTTATCGTTTGGACTTTTAATATTAATACTATATTAAAACCAAAGATTAAACAATTGTAGTCTTTGTTAATACTATAGTCCGTCCAATAATGCAAGATAGTAGTTTAAAATTCCCGCGATTTTTAAGCTACATAATTGGTTAAAAACTCGTACCTTTTAACACATAAAATATTGTGACATTTTTTGTCTATGACAATGATTGACGGTCGTTAAAGCTAATAAAAGAAGAGAAAGTTACATAAAAAAATGGTTATACTTAATGTTATTTTGTACGGTATTGAAAAAGGTACTTTTTTGGTTTATTCTTCATACAATCACACTAAATTAGCATATTCTACATATTGTACAAACGTAAATTATATTGAACACAAGGAAAACGTCAAATTTTTAGGTTACAATTACAACTTAAGGCCTATCCAGAGGCTCGCATAACAACCATTACAAGATACATGACGACACATCAAGTCAATCCTGGCATCGCATTCTTATGTACTATGCTGGTTATGCGAGTCTTTGGATAGGCCCTTTCCAGGAAAACAGTACCGACATCTGTTAAATTTTTGATACACTACGATTTATGCATAATTATGCTATTTATGCGATCTGTGGTGTAAAACGGGCCGCGTCCCTTACTATCTTGCATAACTGGACGGAGTATAAATAATATAAATTAACACCTATAAAAAATAAAAATGATTATAAAACTTTTTTTCGAGAAACGAGAAACGTAAAAAAACAATATAACCTATATATTTTTTTATTTTTGTTTGTTTGGATACAGGACTTAAAATACTGCTGACAAGTAAACAATATTTTCACCATTTTCACAAAAAAATAAAATAAAAAAACCTAGAAGTTGCGAGAAAAAAATTATGAAAAAAAAATACTGCTGCCAAAAAAATAATACAGGAAAAAAATCGGAAAACAAAAAAAAAATGAAAAAAAAAAGAAACTCGAAAAGTTTCATTTTTATGTTAAACGAAAAAAATAAATAATTTTTGAAAAAAAAAATGTTTTTTAAGGGTTTTTGAAAAAGCTATACAGACCTTTGCCTTGCGCACAATACTGCCCAACGGGCAATCTTCGCAGTTGTCCACCACGAACAGTTCCCGGGGATCAGCAGTTTCGCCCAAAATGGTGTCGGCGCCCCTGCAGAAGAGGATCGCGTGAAACATGGATCCCTGAAGAGGAACCTCGAACATATACGTGATTTGCGCTATGTACAGCGGTTCATTGGGCAAATCTGAGTATAACATGACATAGTCCCCGGAGTTTACCTCGATATCGCCTAGAAAAATAAAAAAAGTAACAAAAAAGTTTAAATTAAAATACGTCCATGTTAATGGTATAGAAAAATAACGTTATATGGGGGAGGGGTGGGGGTCCAAAATGATCAAAATTTGCGTTACGTAACGTAACGTTTCTATCTTTTTTTTTTTTGTTTTTTTGATAAAATTATTTTATTGTCATTTTATGTTTTACAAATAATTATAAGAACATATTTTTAAAAAAGTTCATCTAAAATTATAATAAAAGTATTTTTTTTTTATTTACAATGTGCCAAAATTTTACATTACCCGAGGTGGTGACCTAAAATTGTTTTCTTTTTAAATAAAATTATGAACCATTTTAATTTTAACCTGCCAAAACAAATTCTGCCACATCGTTTGGGCGCCGGACTTTACAGCAAAAAAAATACCGCGCAGTCAATTACCGCGACAAGCCATTACAGCGCATGTCCTTTACCGCGCAGTCCATTACCGCGAACGGTCTTTGCCGCGAATGGTCTTTACCGCGTATGACTTTTACAGCGAAAATCGTTTACCGCGCCATTTTTTATACATTATTTTTACTTTATGTAAGGGTTTTTCCGTGGGTTCCGTTGGTTTTGCGAAAAAGTGTCCGAAGTCACCCACACCGTCCGAAGTCACCCCACTTGACGGTATCTAATCTATGATAACACTAGGCAACACGGTTTCTTGCCCTGATTGGAGTCATATGTTTTTTAACTAATCTTGGTTCGCTGAAACCGAATCTGGCCTCAGAATATTTCTATTACCTAAGTTTTCTGAGAAAAATGAGATAAAAATGTTAAAAAATCATTAATTTATCCCTCTTTTGTTCTAAAATCATGGGAGATAAAAATATTCCGAGGACAAATTTAGATTCGGCGACTCAATATTAGTTAAAAAGTACCCAACTTAAAACATGGAAACTTTAAATTCATAGATAGAATAAATGAAGATATTATGAAAAAAAAAATATTAAAAAAAAAATTGATAATGTGACAAAACTAAGTAGGGGTAAGGAGAAGGGTGCATAAGGGGACAAGCTTATCGCCACGCTAAAAATTTATAAAAATCATTACTAGGGGGTCAAAAATGAACTAAAAAAATGTTACGTAATATGGTTCTTATGTAATAAAGTAACATTTTTATGATGTAGAACCATTAAAAAAACAAAACAAAAATATACAATATTTTGTTTTATAAATTATTTTTAAATTGGCATAACTGCCTGTACTAAAATTTAAAAAATAAGACGTGCTGGAATTTTTTCAAGGTCAAATTTGGATTCTACGCGTTTAAATTGATAAGAAAAATATATTTTTTGGGCTCTGGAAAAAAGTTTACACTGTGTACTTTAATTTTGTTTCTTTCTCATTTATTTACTTTTTACGAACAAACTAAGCAAAATAAAAAAAACATTTGTATAAATATTTTTGTAGAGAATTTTATAATCTACAAATTAAGTCCCATAAAATTTTTATACAGATTTGATAGTTTTGCCACAAAAGAGCAATTAAGTAAACTCTGCACTTTCATTTTAAGCTTTTTATTTTTTTTTCGCGTACTTACTCTCTACTACTCTGCCTTACTAAGCTGAAAGGTCCTATCTGTATATGTTAAACCTATGTAGATAGGACCTTTCAGCTTAGAAAGGACCTACTGAGTACTGCAGTAGGTCCTTGGCATATATATTTTTGAGTTCCTAGTATTTTTTTTAATATACCCTAAAATTTTCAAAATCCTACTCTTTTTTTTTAAGATTTTGAAAAAAAGCGTCATTATTTCCTGGACTTATATCTCAAAAATTTTAGGTGGTGGAATTTTTCTAAGGTCAGATTCGGTTTCTACGCCCTCGAATTAGTAAGAAAAAATTACTTTCCGATCGGGGCAAAAAAAAAAGTTGAGATTTGTTGCCTAGTGTAATTTAACCAATATTAAAAGCAGGAGTTCTTTACATACCAACTTTAGCCGACTTATAACTCTTCTTTCCTTTATGGTCAAATTCAGCTTCTCCAATCCAAGTCACCTTGCTCAGCAGTTTTTTCGAACACTTTTTCTTCTTATTTTTTACGACAGGTTTAGTCATATCCTTTAAAAAAATAATCCGTGAAAATATTGGGATTTTTTTTTTATTTAAAGTAGTTTATTGACAACAAAAGTTATACAAAAGGCCATTGACCGAGGTAGCCAGTATTCAATATAAATAGTAATAGTAACAGTATGACTGTAAATAACAAAAATAAACTTTATGAAAAAAAAAAAAAATAAATAACTTAATTATTGTTTTGCAGCAAACACGGAAAGAAATTAGTGGGCTCTGCGCTATACATTATAAGATATTTGGTAACAGTGGCAAATTATAGTGATTTAAGCTATAGATTATAAGGGACACAATAACTAATAATGTTAAAAATAAATTGGAAACGATTATATATATTACAGACACGATTATATTTATTACAGGCACTATTATAAATTTACAGAAATTTTATTATATTATAAAAATTATTAGCACGGACAATAATTAAATCTATTTAAGCTATAAATGCCATACTATTTGTTATATTTTATTATTCACTAAACAATTAAAGTATTTCATATAAATTTTTACACTGACTGCCATAATTGTAAGAGAAAGCCTTGTATTTATATAATAAGCGATTATAATTTGCTTGGTATGTGTGTTATAGCGCTCCTAGCTATAATTTTTTTTTTCCGTGAAAAAAAAAAGAAAAAAAAAATGTACATATATGTAAAACATTTATTCGTTCAGATCTTGTAGTAGTTCCCATAGAGTCTTTTCTGGATATTTGGCTTTGGCAGGTCTGTTGTTGCGCTTTATACAGAATCCGTCGAGCAGTGACTGGTTGAACTCTGATTTAGCAAACTTATGTGAGAGAATTTGTAGGCGGGAGGTAATAGGAGTAGTAGATGTTAACTGAAGAAGGCGAATGTTGGAAGGATTATGCAGGGGATTGGTTGGGTGTCTAATTTTGGTTATCCTTCGAAGAGCGGAAGTCTCTGCCACACGGATATTTTCTTTTGCAGGATTGTTAGCATTTAAGAAGAGTGGATGTCCGTATTCCAGGAGTGGTCTGCAGATAGCTTTGTAGATTTTACTGGCGGTGTATGTGTAAATAAATGTAAACATTGGGATTTTTAACTAATTTTTAGTTTTTTTTTAGTGACACCCCCTATAAATTTTTGTTTTTAAATTAATATTTTTTGTACCAGCCACTCTCTATATAACTCAATGAGCGTATAATAATTGCTATTATTCAATGAGGGCGAATTTTGCGACACGAGCCAACAGGCGAGTGGCGTAATCACCCGAATGATTAAATAACTATTATACTCAAGTAGAATACTTTACTTTATCCACGGAGCCTCTATAAAAGTTGAAAGTTTAGCAGAAATGGGAACGATTTTTTTTAGTCATCTATTTTTTTTGCGTGGGGATGTAAGTTGTAATTTTATACTAAAAAAGGTTGCGATTTTTAACCTTCTCCCTCCCCACTAAAACTTCTTCGCTACGGCTCTGGAGAAGTATAATACTTGCCTTTTCCTCTTCATTGTCGGACATCTCCGCGTCCGCGATCGCCATGTTCGGACATCTCCGCAGTTTACAGGCCTGCTTTGATTTGCCGGTGCCGCCAAATTTCAGCATGTCCCGACAGTGGTTGCATTCGCCGCAATCGGGACTTTGACAGGCTTCGCACACTCCGCAACGCTTCTTTTTTGGACCTTCCAAAAAAGAAAAACATGTAATTAATAACACAACACTCAAAATTTACCGACACCATTTTAGTTGCGTCTGGCTATATTTGATGCGCTGATTCCGCAACCCTTTTCCGTTTTTCTCGCTAGGTAAAAGTAATTTTTACTGAAAAATTTCCGTTAGTCGGAATTTTCTTACAGATTTTTTCGATTTTTTAAAAAATTTAACTTTTTTGTTTTTGGGGGGATTACTTTCAAAGACAGTAGGCATCTTCCCCTCATAGAACTTGATTTTTCCTAAAAATTTCAAGTCGATCGGATTATTCGTTCTTGAGTTATCGTGTTCCCAAAAATAGTGACATCGGACATGTCCGTCCGGACATTTAAAAAAAAGTAGCATATTTTTTCATGAAACTCTACAGCCTTTAATAACGCGAGAAACGGGTTATGAAGTGTATGAATTTTGGTACAATTTGCGTTACGTAGTACTTGAACGTACCCTTACCTGTATCTCTTACCTTTATCTTTATCAGCCTTATCAATCTGATCGTTAAAAAAGTTCTCAAAACAATCTCTAACCAGCTTAGTCGTAGTGGCTTTGGACCACGTGGGGCCTTTTTTGACTTTTACCCCCTTGCTCTCCTGCTTCCTCAGGTTTTTCCGCTTCGTAAAAGTGACCCCCGCCAACTTGACCAGGGTTCGCATGCAGGGGAAGGAAATGAGGGGCTTATCATCATCAGAGCTGGCGGCTTTGTCATAGTTCATCACTTGCTCACAAAGAAATTGGGCGTTTTCTAACAGAGTGTCTTCAACCTGTTAACAAAAATAATAATAATAAAAAAAAACGTTGGTATGTGGGGTGAATTTTATTTATGTCGACCCCTAAAATTAAGAATAATCTTCATTCGATAAAAACGAAACTTTGGTGATTGATATAATTTTACATTGGCTATAAAATGGCGGATTCAATTTTTTTGTTTCACTTCCGGTTTCGCCGGTATACATATGTTTTTTTTTTAATGAAATAACCTGTATTTTTTTACATTTTTGAGTTCAGCCGAAAATTCTATGTATAAAAAACTGATTATTTTTTTTTTAGGAGTTCAGGGCAAAAAACGTTTTTAGCTCTAATTTGCTGTCACTGATCAAATTTTTATTTTAATATTATGGTCTGTTTTTTCAAGCAAGATAGCAAATTAAAAATCGCACAGTAAATATTTTTACAACAGGTTTGAATAGTATATGTTTGTGTATGGAATATAGTTATGTTTTATAAAATAAAGTACGCAGTATATTCGCACATCCAATATTCGAATCTGTTTTGAAAATATTCACTGTGCGATTTTTAAATTACTATCTTGCTTGATGAAACAGACCAGTTTTATATTTTTTTAAGCTTAAGTAAAACCAAGGTAAATTATGTGTATCTCGTTTTTATATGATAAAAATGAAAACAAAAAAAAAAGAAAAAAAAAACAATCAATCTTTTATACATAGAATTATTGGCTGAATTAAAAAATGTAAAAAATTACAGGGTATTCCATTGAAAAAAAAATTATTCATGTCACTTTCGGCGAAACCGGAAGTGAAACAAAAAAAATAAATCCGCCATTTTATAGCCAAAGTAAAATTATATAAATCACCCACGTTTCGTTTTTATTGAATGAAGATTAATCTTAATTTTTGGGGTAGGCATAAATAAAACTCACTGGTATGTCTGTATATGGCACGATAAATTTTGATCACTGGAACCTAAAATGTTTAAATTTTTACCAGAACCTTTTTTATTAATATCTCAGCTTGTTTATGGATATAAAGCACTGGGACAAGCGGTTTTGGGGAGTAAATGTATTTAAAAAAAGATGTTTGGACTTTTTGGTCGTATTTTTCTGAAAAATAATATCTGGGCCCCCTAGACTAGGGGTTGCTACAAAAATAAATGAAAAATATAATTTTTTAAGTAATTTAAAAAAAAAGGAATCAATGTTTTTTCTCGGAAAGAAAAGTGCTTACTTGTCCATAGTCTTCAAAGCTGTTGATGTGCTCCACTAGATCTTCATATGAAGGATTCTCCCAACTCCGGTCAATCAAAAATTCGACCATGACTTTGGAAAGTTTGATTTTCTTTTCAAATTTCTCGTAAATAGGTTGGTATTCTGCAGAAGGTTTCATGAAATAATACTGGCCATAGGCAGAAGTAAAACCGACTGTCAGTGTGTCTTGGCCATCATATCCATAAGTCCACCTAAAAAAATTAAAAAATATGGGTATACGTAGGTATGTACATTTTAAAAAAAAATTAAAAAAAAATCATTTTAACTTTAAATGAGAAAAAAAAATAAGACAATTATGTTTCAAGTAAAAAAAATTATTTTTTTTTAATATTTAGTGGTTTTATATTCCAGTTGCTTTTGACGTTTTTTTATACATTTTTAGATGCAGAATCCACATCTGCAAGAAGGTAAAATTTTAACATTACTGACCATTCTAAAATTGGACCCATACTATGGGCAGGGATTCCATCATTTATTGAACCATCTTCATCAAAAATCGTTTTAATGTATCCAGAAACAAACAATTCTACATTTTTTTCTATCAATCCTGTATCGAATGGACACAGGTGGCCTTTATTATCATAGATACTAAAGTTGGTCAACTAAAAAAAATAAAAAAAATCAAAAATTTAGATGTTTTTTATTAAAAAAAAAAAAATTGTTAAAAAAAAATATATACATTGAAATCTCTTTTGATCCCTTTGACCCCACCCCGATGTTTGCCAAAAACAATCCTAGCTGAAAACTTAGGACTGAGGCTTTAAATTCAGCAAGAAATTTACTTTAATTCATATTAAGACACCTGCCAAATTTAGTCTTTAATTTAAAGCATTCAAAAGTTATAAAAATAATGATTTTAGAGAAACAATGTGGAAATCGGCAAAACTTTAATGTTTTGGTCTTAAGGGTGCACATATCTATTTATATAAAGCAAAATCCATTCAATAGAGGATAATTTTTTTTCAAACGGGCCCCATTCAATGGGGGGCCCTAATAACAAGATTGCTACCTTGTTTGTGGGTGTCTCCTCCTGCATATACTCTTCATCTCCAGTAAAAAGACACAATTTTTCATCAGTGAGTGCAATAAATTCCTCATTTGAATTTGTAGGATGTCCATTGTACAAACGTACCAACTTGAGGTCCTGTTTACAAGTAGAACATTTTTCAATCTTTACCACAGGTTTTTTAATTACTACTTCTTTTAAATCTGTTAAATTCTTTAAGAATATCTTTCTTTTCTTTGCCGGGGTTTCATCCTCATCTTCATTTTTGTTTAATTCTTCATTTTCGTTTAATACATTTTCTTTTAAATCTTCATTATTAAAACACTCGATGTTTACATCATTACCATTCTCTGTCTGTGACATTTTTATGAAATAATATAAATTGTAAAACTTATTTTGATATAACTAAATAAAACATAACTATTTAAAATAAATAAAATTTACGAAAATAAAACTGTCACCAACATTTCTAAACAAGCATGGCGGCACGGCGGGAAACTGTAACAGTGTTGTCCACGATTTCTTTCCCTTGGATAAAAAGTCAATAAAACTTCAAAAATGTGGGCAATTTGCTATAATATTTATTTAAATTATAAAAGAAGCACCACATAAAGTAATTTTAGTACTTAACACTGTCATAATTTTCCTCAAAAGCCTAAAACTAGCTTTTAAAATCGTAAGAACTATAGGAGAAAATCACTAACTTGGCAATGTCGCAACTAGTACTGCCAACATTTAAAATTAATAAGTTTAGGTACACCAACATAAAAAGTAGTTCATTTGTTCCGAAGCAGTACCAGTGACAACAGCAATACCACAGAAAACCCAAGCTATACATATTTTCTTTGAGAAGAAGAAGAAGAGCGGTGGTTTGTGAAAAAATGTAAAAAAACTGTGTTGAAAAGCAAAATACAAAGAAAAGGTGAGGAAATTTTAATAATTAAGTACTTTTGGAGCCAAAAGAATGACCTACTTGTATAACTCATGCTAAAATAAACTCAATATCTAACATTTTTGTAACGACTAACAGTTACCAATATGAGGGGCTTTTTAAATCGGTGACTTTTTAGTTAACAGCCAAAAAACCATTTAAGCTAATTAGTTTTAATTTTGCACCTGTGCGTTTACTTTTAAAACTTTGCGTTTTTCTTCTACATCTGTGCGTTTTTCTTCTACATCTGTGCGTTTTACTTCCACAACTGTGCGTTTTAGTTTTGTAGGAAAAGTAGGGTTTATTACTCCAAACGAAAGTTTTTTTACGTTCCTGTAAATATTTTGCACCCTTCTTACACCTAAATGTTCTGACTTGCCCAGAAAAACCATTTTCTTAAACGTTACTTTTTCTTAAATTATTTTTATTAAAAAAAAAAAGCAATGACAAAATAAGATTCTGCAGTTTTAATTTTTACAACTAAAAACTTTATTTAAAATTCGATTACAAAAGTAAAATTTAACAAACCTAATTTAAGAATAATTTTTTTTTTAAATAAAAAAGGAAGAGCTGCTATGGTCTGTTTCATCAAGCAAGATATTAAATTAAAAATCGCACAGTAAATATTTTTACAACAGGTTTGAATAGTATATGTTTGTTTATAGTTATGTTTTATAAAATAAACTATGCAGTATATTCGCACATCCAATATTCAAATCTGTTTTGAAAATATTCACTGTGCGATTTTTAATTTACTATCAAGGGGTTTATTTATTGGACAATCCTTGTACACCTATCCAACAATCTTTTACAATCCTTGAAAATCCTTATTCCACAATCATCTACAATCATCCACAATCTTCCACAATCCTCTGAAATCTTTCCACAATCTTTAAAAATCTTCATTAAAATTCTATACAATCTTTCACAATCTTTTTGACCATCTTTGACAATCTTTCACAATCCTTTGATCCTCACAATCCTTGTACACTTTTTTTCAATAAATTAACCCCTCATTTAGTATCTTGCTCAGTGAAAAAGACCATAGTATCTTGGTCTGAACGTTCTTGAGACATATTATGAGTTATAACACGTATTAAATACTTAATAAACTTAATAAACATAACAATATTCATATCACATCATCTTTCTGTATGTGATTGGCAATAAACTACAGTGCGATTATAAAGTCCCGAACAGTTTGAAAAGAAAATACTCTTCATTTGAAGCCACGCCTCTGTTAGAGTTGTGCGCGACAAGCCCATGTGATTGCTACGTACAACAGCTTGGTGGCCAGTAAAACGCACACAGCTTTCTTGCATTTTACCCATCGATAATGCCAGTTTTACATTAAAAAGTGTTCGGCACTTTATAATCGCACGGTATATAGAAAATAACAATATTCAAATAATTTTGTGTGTCTTGACATGTTGATTAAACTGATATTTAATGGAAAACTTCTTTTCACAGTGCGAACATTCATAAATCGATTTTCCTTGGAATATATTGTGAACTTGATAGTGTCGGTCTCTTGAAGATTTTCGCGAAAACTTTTTCTTACATTCGGAGCATTCGAAAGGCATCTCACCAGTATGCGTGCGCATATGCTGGATCAAGCTTTCTTTATGATTAAACTTTTTCTGGCAATCGGAACATTTAAACGGCAAGTCTCCGGTATGCAGTCGAATATGTACGACCAAAGAAGGCTTACGAGAAAACTTTTTTTGACAATGAGAACATTCATACAGTTTTTCCGAGTGTTTTTCAAGATGTTTATTCAAAAAACTTTTACCCACAAACTTCTTTTGACAAAAACTACACTCAAACGGAGTTCTTATGAACCTTCCTTATATGTTGACTTAAGGGAGTACTTTGACTGAACTGCTTCTCACAAAAACTACATTTAAATGGTTTCTCAGCTGTGTGAGTTCGAATATGAATTTTTACATATTCCTTATTCGCGAACTTTTTTCCACAAAAAGTACAACCAAATGGCTTTTCCTTTGTGTGGATTCGAACGTGCGATCTTAAATGTTCCGATCTTGAAAACCGTTTCTCGCAAAAAGTGCAGATAAAACTCTTGACTCCAGAATGTAACTTCAAATGCTGATTCAAGTAGGGCTTGTAAGAAAATTTTCTGTCGCATATGGAGCATTCAAATGGTAGCTCTTTGGTATGAGTCCGAATATGAACGACGAGTCTTCTCTTTTCATTATACTGTTGTTGGCAGTATGGACATTTATATTTTGCATCCCCTGTATGGGTTTTTATATGCTCAAGTAAATTACTTGCAGAAACAAACTTCTTGTGACAATACGAACAATGGTGAGATACAACTCTCAAGTGTATTTGAACATGCCTGGCTAAAGCTCTTGACAGTGCAAACTGTTTGTTACAATAAATACAAATATTCGATTTTTCTCCATGAATTTTCTTATGTTGGTTCAGATTGCTACTTCTTGAAAACCTTTTCTGGCAGTATGGACACTCGTAAGGTTTTTCTTTGGTATGCGATCGAATATGTTGAGTTAAGGTGTTTTTTAATCTGAATTCTTTCAAACAATGTGTACATTTATAAGGTTTTAAACCCGTATGAATCCGTATATGCTCAATTAATACCCATTTATATTTAATTATTTTCTGACAATAGGCACATTCATATAAAGTTTGTCCAGTGTGTATTCTGTTATGCTGAGCCAACTCACTTTTGATGAAAAACTTCTTTTGACATTGAGAACATTTAAAAGGTTTTACCCCACTGTGTCTTTGAATATGTATAGTTAAATAAGATTTTTTAGAAAACTTTTTCTTGCATTTCGGACATTTGTGAGCCTTAACTCTCCTTTCTCCCTCGTGAGTTAAGCTATGGCTTTTCAAATAGTCTTTTCTGGAAAACAATTTTCCACAATTTTTACAACCGAATGGTTTTTCCAGAGTATGTGTCCGAATATGACTGGTTAAAGCTTGTTTAGAACAAAACTCCTTTTGACAATAGGAACATACATCTGGCTTTTTCGAATGCTTTTTCAAATGGTTCTTTAAATTACTTGTAGAGTGAAATTTTTTCACGCAATGAGGACAATTATGCGGTTTCTCGATTTTTATGTGTGTTTTGATATGATTTGATAAGCAACCTTTATGGTTAAACTTCTTCAAACAATAGGAACAAATATATTTTTTATCGTCTATGCGTTCTTTTAAAATGTTGCCATTAAAATCTGTTATATCTCCTGTAATCTTCTTAATTTTAGTATGCTTCTTTTTTTCTGATGAGGGGATATCGAGATGTTCATTTTCAATTTCTATTTCATCCAAAATTTCTTCTTTTACGTATTTCAGGCTACTCTTAACTTTGTTTTCAAGCTCTTCAGAATATTTGATTTCGTGTTCCTCTATTTCAATTTTCACATCTTCCATCTTGTTTTGCCAACAAATCTAGAATAATGAGGACTTTAAGTCAATTTTGTGCAGATCATACTGATAAAGTACGAAAAAACAGTCCACGTTGACTGCGGACGCATATTTCGATTGTATTTTTGAGTACTTGCGTTCGGATCATGATCCCGGGAGTTTATGTTTCTTAAACTAATTATTACAAAATTATAAAAAATTTACAAAAATACGGGTCAAGTGATATTTTCCATATTTGACTGCCGCATACTAAAAACGTTACTTACCAGTCCCCGGGGACTTTCACCGCAGTCAACGTGTTAAAATCACATTAAAGGTAAAATAAAATTACATAGAAAATGTGTTTATTTTTTTTCAGTCCCACTTTCTCCCTCAAAATGTAAAAAAATGTTTCTGGACATAACTTCAGAATAGAAGAAAAATTAAAAAAAACACCTAAAAGGTAAAATACAATTACACAAATAATGTTATTAGAAATTTTTTCCATGACAGGGGGTCATGGAACCGTAAAATGTTATAAATTTTTTCTGGATATAACTTTTTTTATGAGAAAGTATTTTCGCTCATTCGAGACGGCTGTTTTTTTGTGTGGCTGTGTAAAAATTAGTTGGCAAAATTAAAATTTCCAGCTACAAGGTTCTATTATTCCAAGTGGCTAACAATGAGAGATATCGCACCCTCATACCCCTATAATAAGGTTACATGTTCCTTGTTCCTTTTTAATGCATTTTTCCCTTCTCGACGATACCTAACTCCAGAACACTTTGAGCTAAAGACTTTAATTTAGATTATAGTCCAGTCAAATGATAGGTTGTAAATTGCAAAAAATGTACACGCGCTGATATTTTAAAGGGTAGTAGTAGATGGTAACGGAACACACCTGCCCATATATCCCCCGGATATCCCCTCAATGTCCTCTCAATGTCGCATGTCGCATTCTTTTAACTCGTCAGAAACAAGTTCAAAATACATATTCCCCTAACCCCTTTCTTATCTAAAATAACTTTGACGAGGTATAATTATTAGTAATTATCTTTTGTTTTAGATAGGAACGTTATCGTAAACGCAGTAAATCCTGAAAAAGTAGAAACCAACATCTTCAGAAAATTTCCACCTTTGGCTTTGGCCCAAACAAAGAGCACAAACTCTCTTGCGTGCACTTTTTATCTCAAATAGATCAACTGGACATTATTGCACAGACCGTAAATAATCGTTGCCAAGTCCTATAAGTCCTAATCATAAAATAGGAAAAATTATTATGATTTGACTCCTTCTAAAAATCCTGAATAAATTTAGTTATTTAACGGAATCGGTTTGTTAAAAAATGTCTTGGGTTTCACCGGATGGTAACATTACGAAAACTACCCTAAAACCTGGTAATTTCGGTAGAAAACCGTCGGAAAACAGTGTATGTAAAATAGTATTGACTCAATGTCCAAAAGAACTTGAAACATATAATACCAAATTAGTCACAATAGGTGATAATGATACAGAATTTGGCAGATGTTTGGATATTTGTCTGATGACCATGTTAGCGCGAGAAACCTCAAACTTTACAGTTTCCTCTGAACCTCGCATATCTTTTAAATTAGAACTAGTCGAATTTAAACCTGAAGACTTGATCTACAAATGGAGTGCAGAAAAAAAAGTTGATATAGCTACGCATCAAAAGGAAAAGGGCGTAGAATTATTCAAAACAAATCAAACCAGAGAAGCAGCTTGTAGATTCAACAAAGCCTTAAAAATTCTACATTCTATTCCAATAGATGTCGAAAAAAAACCTGAGAAAATCGACGCCATATCAGTTTCCGATATAAATTACTTAAAAGGTAACTTATATAATAATCTTTCGTCGTGTTACTTGAGAAATGAATCATGGTTAGTCGTAATCGATATGTGCAAAAAAGTTTTAGAAATCGACTCTAATAACATCAAAGCTTTGTTTAAAATGGGAGTCGCTTACAAACATGATCGCGATTATGAAAATGCTCACAAAGCGCTGATGAGAGTAAAAGAGTTAGAACCACACAATAAGGCATGTGAAAAACACTTGAAGTTTATCACAGAGAACCTTAATGCAGCACAAAATAAGGTTGATATTATTGTAAAGAATATGTTCAAAAATATATAGTATTAAAATATTTTTTTACTATACTCCGTCCAGTTATGCAAGATAGTAAGGGACGCGGCCCGTTTTACACCACAGAGTGCATAAATAGCATAATTATGCATAAATCGTAGTGTATCAAAAATTTAACAGATGTCGGTACTGTTTTCCTGGAAAGGGCCTATCGAAAGACTCGCATAACAAGCATAGTACATAAGAATGCGATGCCAGGATTGGCTTGATGTGTCGTCATGTATCTTGTAATGGTTGTTATGCGAGCCTCTGGATAGATTTTAAGTTGTAATTGTAACCTAAAAATTTGACGTTTTCCTTGTGTTCAATATAATTTACGTTTGTACAATATGTAGAACATGCTAATTTAGTGTGAGTGTATGAAGAATAAACCAAAAAACGTACCTTTTTCAATACCATACAAAATAACATTAAGTATAACCATTTTTTTATGTAACTTTCTCTTCTTTTATTAGCTTTAACGACCGTCAATCATTGTCATAGACAAAAAATGTCACAATATTTTATATGTTAAAAGGTACCTTAACGAAGAAACCATTCTTGTGGCGCGATGCTGCACATTTTCAATTATGTTTCTTATCCTCTTCAACTCACCCGAATTTCTACCAAAAACAATAGCAGCCGAGAACTTTGGAACATGTGTTCCAAATGAAATCTTTATCTCAAAGCGTCCTCGAGTTATCTTGTTCTCAAAGTTTCCCGGACACACCAATAGACAGATTTATTTTTCCGAAAATTACCTTTTTTGCACAGGGAAGTGTAAAAAAACAATAAATAATTAATTCTTTTTACTTCTTTTCCTAATAATCTTTTCCTTTGCCCAAAAATTGCAATTAAATTAATCTTACCTGTGATCCAGATTTTGTAGTCGCGTGAAAATAAGTGTATTAATTTTTCAAGCCGATTTCAATTCCAAATCTGCTGTTTATTATCCATGTATGTACAATTTTTTACGCATCTTTTTTGTCTTTTAAAAATACACTTTTTTTATTCGATTTATACGAACCAAACTTATATTTTTTACGTTTATTGTTTACAAACAAAACAAAATTACTTACTACAGTCAGTAACCTAGTTACATTATTAAATCTAGACGTCATATTAAAGCACTCTAGTTTGCGACGACAAACATTAAACTGACATTGACAGAACTGTCAGTTTTATTACACTAGAAGTGCTAATAGTACTTTATACAATTTTTTCTATTTTGCTCTAAAATTTAAAAAAACTTACATTTAAATTGATGACCACTCATCGGCGAATTTCCAGTGCTCGCATAGGCGCCGCGTCGATTCTATCGTTGACGCGAGGTTTTAAATATTTACATTTTTGTTTTCTTCGAAAAACATCGATATATTTACATATTTATAGTTAATATGTATATTCAATATTGTTGTGTGTAACAAATTAGTCGTCAAATGTTTCGATTTAGTGACCTTTATAAAAATTTCCCCTTATAATTCGGCAAAATTATTCCGTAAGCCTATGTTTCTCTGTTTATTTTCAACGTTGATGAGTCATAACTGAATTTATTCCGATTAATGTTGATGACTGATTTAGGGATTTTTGTTTTGGATTGGCATTACAGTTTACACCATGTTTAAAATTCTAAGAACAAATGATATATTTTATAAAGGCCATTTTAAGGGAAGAAGATATATTTTATATAAATTAAATGAAAATGATATAAAGAAGGAAGAAGAAATGATATTTTGATATATTTTATAGTCATCTCTTCTCTTTTTTACTGCAATTAACCAAGCCACAATTTTAACATGGTAAAAATAACCTAAACACAAAATTTTGTAGAGAATACAATTTATATATATGTAGTATGCTGTACTGATAATTGAAAATACCTTACCCCTACGATGGTTTTTTTACCCCTATTTTCTCTAATCTAAAATCGTGCTTATTGTTTGCTTTTTAATTTATAAAATATAATTTATTTGTGGATTAATACGTTTTAATTAAGAGGTATGTGTATTAAATATAAATTATATTCTCTCCCTAAATATCAATTCGTGATACTAGGTTAGGTACCGGTGCTTTTTTTTCAAATTTTACTCATATTAATCCCAATTTTTGGAAAATGCAACTCCTGCTAAAGCAGTCGTTGCATTTTCGTCATTGGGATTAATATTCGTAAAATTTATGTAAAAAACCACCGATAACTAACCTAGTATCACTTATGATATTACCCCTGAGAATACAATTTATATATATGTAGTATGCTGTACTGATAATTGAAAATACCTTACCCCTACGATGGTTTTTTTACCCCTATTTTCTCTAATCTAAAATCGTGCTTATTGTTTGCTTTTTAATTTATAAAATATAATTTATTTGTGGATTAATACGTTTTAATTAAGAGGTATGTGTATTAAATATAAATTATATTCTCTCCCTAAATATCAATTCGTGATACTAGGTTAGGTACCGGTGCTTTTTTTTCAAATTTTACTCATATTAATCCCAAATTTTGGAAAATGCAACTCCTGCTAAAGCAGTCGTTGCATTTTCGTCATTGGGATTAATATTCGTAAAATTTATGTAAAAAACCACCGATAACTAACCTAGTATCACTTATGATATTACCCCTGAGAATACAATTTATATATATGTAGTATGCTGTACTGATAATTGAAAATACCTTACCCCTACGATGGTTTTTTTACCCCTATTTTCTCTAATCTAAAATCGTGCTTATTGTTTGCTTTTTAATTTATAAAATATAATTTATTTGTGGATTAATACGTTTTAATTAAGAGGTATGTGTATTAAATATAAATTATATTCTCTCCCTAAATATCAATTCGTGATACTAGGTTAGGTACCGGTGCTTTTTTTTCAAATTTTACTCATATTAATCCCAATTTTTGGAAAATGCAACTCCTGCTAAAGCAGTCGTTGCATTTTCGTCATTGGGATTAATATTCGTAAAATTTATGTAAAAAACCACCGATAACTAACCTAGTATCACTTATGATATTACCCCTGAAAATTCAACTGTAAAGCGACATTGAGATTTGCACGGAAAACGTCAAGCGATAGGTCCAGACAAAAAATTCTTGGATACAAATGTGTTCATGAAAAAACAAGAAACTTTGAAAATGTCCGTCTGTCTGTCTGTCTGCCTGTCTATCTATAAGTTTTTTGTGGACACGATAACTCAATAAGGAATTATTTTTAGAAATTTTTAGGAAAAAACAAGTCCTACAAGGGGAAGCCCCTATTATTTTTGAAAGTAATCTCCCTAAAAATAAAAAAAAACTTACGTTAAACTTTTTAAAAAAATAAAAAACTTTTTTTTTTCCTTTTTTTTTATTTTTTTTTCCTTTTTTTTAATATTTCGTTTAAAAAAAAATAACTTAAAAAGAGTAATTTTTTTAATTTTTTTTTTGAATTTTTTTTCAAAATTTTTTTCTTTTTCGAAAAAGATATTTTTAAATATTTTTTTCTATTTTGCTTTAAATTTTTTTTTTAAGTATTTGGGAAAATACAATACACCTTCCACTGTAAATAGTATATAATGGAATGCGTAGCATTACATATCTTTATGGCTTGTTATTTAAATAAATTAAGAATTGCCAGTTTATAAATAGTATATTATTCAACGAGTGTATAATAATTGCTAATAATCAATGAGGGTGAATTCAATCACCAGAGTGACTAAAAGCTATTATACACGAGTAGAATACTATATTTTATCCACGCCGTTTTGAGTTTTAAACGGTTTATTTTTACAGACCCGTGATTAATAGGCCTATTAATCACGGCCGTGGATAAAATATATTATTATATACTTATTTAGTTCCCTTAATATTTTTCCTGGACGAACAAATGGTGGAAAATGGCAAATACAAATACAAAAAAAATCGCCATTTTCGAAAAAAAAAAAATGGCAGCAAAAAAAAATTGAATAAAATACCAAAGTGTATTGCTTCTAGTAAAATGTATTAATATTATAAATATTACTATGAGATTTAATAAATATGGGTATTAATTAAAGTTACAAACAAAAAAGGACTAGCTACACCTAAAGCAATACTTCCATCTATGGTCTGTTTCATCAAGCAAGATAGTAAATTAAAAATCGCACAGTGAATATTTTCAAAACAGATTCGAATATTGGATGTGCGAATATACTGCGTAGTTTATTTTATAAAACATAACTAGACACAAACATATACTATTCAAACATGTTGTAAAAATATTTACAGTGCGATTTTTAATTTACTCTCTTGCTTGAAGAAACAGACCATAGATTTCTTACACTAAGAAAAACTTATACGTTTTTCTCAGCATGTTTTTTTAAATGCACGTTTAGACTTGACTTATAATTAAACTTTTTCTCGCAAAAAGTGCATTCGTAGGGTTTGAATCCCTCCCTGTTATGGATCCGATAGTGCCGTTCCAAGGAGCATTTTCGCGAAAATCTCTTTTTACACTCGGAGCACTCAAATGGCTTTTCACCTGTATGGGAGCGGATATGTATCACCAAACTCCTCTTGAAATTGAAGTTTTTCTCGCAATATGTGCATTTAAAGGGCGTCTCGCCTGTGTGTGTTCGAATGTGGGTTGTCAGATCTGTTCTTCGTGAAAATTTCTTTTCACAATCTGAGCATTTATATGGTTGGTCACCTAAAATTTAAAATATTAATACTGCTGCTCACAAAAAATTACTTTTCCCAAACAAAAAAAATCAAAACTTTTTTTCCGAAAAACGAAAAATTTTTTTTTCGACAAAAATAATTTTTACCCCACCCCAATTTTTACCAAAAATAATTCCAGTCTAGACTGAGGAGCCTATGGTCAAAATTTGAAGTCTTTAGCTCAAAGCGTTCTCGAGTTATCGTGGTCGCAAATTTCCCCAGACAAATATCACAAAAATCACGTTTTTGGATATATAAATATATAAATAAAATCAATAAATTTTTTACTAGCAGGCGCCTAGGACTTTCCTCAAAGGAACGTAATTTTAAACTAAACATTTCAGCAAAAAATGGTATGACAAATATAGTTAGTTGTTTTAAGATTTCAAGAATTTTAATTTCTTCAAGGGAAGTCTTGAATTAGTAAAAATATATAAAAAGTTTTGATTATTTTCGCAATTATTTTTCTGTCAGTCTGTCTGTCTCGGAAAATCTGTGATCACTTGTAGTTTGAGAACGCTTTGAGCTAAAGACTTAAAAGGAAAATATGTTTCTAAATTTCTCGGCTGGGATTGTTTTTGATAAAAATCAAGTGACCACTACTATGGTCTGTTTTTTCAAGCAAGATAGGAAATTAAAAATCGCACAGTGAATATTTTTACAAGAGGTTTGAATAGTATATGTTTGTGTATAGAATATAGTTATGTTTTATAAAATAAACTACGCAGTATATTCGCACATCCAATATTCGAATCTGTTTTGAAAATATGCACTGTGCGATTTTTAATTTACTATCTTGCTTGACGAAATAGACCATAGTCGTTTTAAGTTTATTCTACTCTATTAATTAAAGAACAGGCATGATAAATATTATATAAAAGGCTTTACTAGCATTTACTTACATGTGGTACTATAAATATTAAAACTTTTGTGAATCTTCCACATGCTGACATTTTTTACGTGTCGGCATATTTTCTGTTATATTTTTACTTGATTACGTTGAAACATGGTTTGGTATATCGACAAATATTTTATAATTGTACATTTTAGATTTTTTTATAGTATTTGGGAAAATACAATATACCGTTTACTGTGAATAGTATATAATGGAATGCGTAGCATTACATATCTTCACTGCTTGTTTTTATTTATTTTTTTACAATTTTTCTTGCTCACCTGTATGTTTTCTAAGATGCTGGTTAAACTGTGCTTTTCGGGAAAACTTTTTCTGACAATACGAACATTCGTGCGGCGTTTCTTTCGTGTGCATTCTAATGTGCTCAGTTAAAGGACTTTTTTGAGAAAATCTCTTCTTACAATGTGGGCATTCAAACGGTTTTTCGGCGGTATGGGTGCGCACATGCAAAGTCACGTGTTCCTTTATAGCAAACTTTTTCGGACAGTGTGGACAGCCATACGGTTTCTCACCTGCAAAGATGATATTCCTTTGATATTTTTGTTAAATAATAATATAAGGTTAATTTTAAAATAATACACGCACACTAGAAAATCTTTTCCGTACCCAGTTTTTTTACCTCGCACAGTAAATTTAAATCACCAGAAGCAAGAAACCAGTCTGTGAGGGATATACTCTAGTTAAATAAACTAGAAATATCACACACAGACTGGTTTCTTGCTTCTGGTGATTTAAATTTACTGTGCGAGGTAAAAAAACTAGGTACGGAAAAGATTTTCTAGTGTGCGTGTATTATTTTAAAATTAATTAATTAAAATTTCGGACAGTCATGTTTTTTATTTAGAAAAATCACTTGAATATTCTAAAATTCCATTAAAAGTCTAATTTAGATCATTACACGCACACGCATAGTAAATATAAATCACCAGAAGCAAAAATCAAGTGTGCGTGTGATAGTCTTTTTTTCAAGCAAGATAGTAAATTAAAAATCGCACAGTAAATATTTTTACAACAGGTCTGAATAGTATATGTTTATGTATAGAATATAGTTCTTTTTTATAAAATAAACTACGCAGTATATTTGCACATCTAATATTCAAATCTGTTTTGAAAATATTCACTGTGCGATTTTTAATTTACTATCTTGCTTGAAGAAACAGACCATAGTTCCCTATAAAATATCAATCGCACACTGGATTTTCTGACAATACGGACAGCCATATGTTTTTAGACCTGGAAACATAAAACTAATCCAATTTTATTTTCTATATGTTCTATAAGGTTTATTTAAGAATATTACACGCACAGTATAAAGTCCATTCAGTCACTGTTTTTTCAATTTAGTACAGTTTTTCAATTTAGTACAGTAAATATAAATCACCAGAATAAAAAAACACTGTGCGTGTGATATTACCTTACCTTTAAAAATATTTTTTTCTAGAACTATGGTCTGTTTCTTCAAGCAAGATAGTAAATTAAAAATCGCACAGTGAATATTTTCAAAACAGATTCGAATATTGGATGCGCAAATATACTGCGTAGTTTATTTTATAAAACGTAACTATATTCTATACACAAACATATACTATTCAAACCTGTTGTAAAAATATTTACTGTGCGATTTTTAATTTACTATCTTGCTTGAAAAAACAGACCTTAGTTCACGAAAAAAATATTTTTAAACACTTTTTTTCTGTATGGCGACATAGTGCGGTGATTTATATTTACTGTGCGAAAATGTGTTGTCTTACTTCCGATTCACACGCATGAAACTCTAAAAAAATGAGTACCAAATGAAATTAAATACTTTAAATGTATGTCTAGAACAGTCTGCTTTTTACTCTACATCATCTTACCTGTATGAATTCTAACGTGTTGTTCCAAATGGCTTTTTCTGGCAAACTTTTTTCCGCAAAATGAGCATTCAAAAGGTTTTTCCTTTGTGTGAGTTCTAATATGTCGTATCGAGACTTTTTGACTGAATTTTTTCGAACAAATAGGACACTCAAAGGGTTTTTCACCTTTATGATTTCTAATATGCAGTGCTAAACGCCGTTTTTCGTTAAACTGTTGCCGACAGTACGAACATTCGAATTTAGCAGTTCCTGTATGTGTACGAACATGCTCAATTAAATTTTCTTCAGTTACGTACTTTTTCTTGCAATAAGAACATTCATGAATCTTTTTTCTAAAGTGCGTTTGCACATGCTTATCTAAATATTTAGTTAGAGAGAATTTTTTCTCACAGTACTTGCATTCATATATTTTTTTTCTAGTATGTGTTTCTATATGTTGGGAGTAGTTACTTCTTCGAGCAAACTTTTTCTGGCAAAATGAACACTCGTAAGGTGTTTCTTTAGTATGTGTTCGAATATGCTGAGTTAGAGTATACTTCAGCCTGAAGGCTTTTTGACAATAAGGACAACTATAAGGCATCTCACCTGTATGAATTCTTGTATGCTCAATTAAAACATGTTTGATACTAAATTTTCTTGGGCAATATGAACATTCATATGGGGTTTCACCTGTATGTGTGCGAATATGTTGCATTAAATTACTTTTTTGAAAAAACCGTTTTTGACAATATGAACAACTGTATTTTCGGTTTTTAGTGTGTCTCTGCATGTGCTTCGTTAAATTGGCCTTATGGGCAAATTTTTTCTCACATTGCAAGCATTCGTGGTTTTTCTCACCAGTGTGCACTGGTATATGTTGTTCTAAATAGCTTTTTCTGAAAAACTCTTTACTACAATGATCGCATTTGAATTGTTTTTCACCTGTGTGTGTTAAAATGTGTGTGTTTAAGGAATGCTTATGATTAAAACGTTTCTGACAATGAGAACACTGGTATGGTAATTCACCGGTGTGTACTCTAATGTGCTTTAATAAGTAGCTTCCTTTAGAAAATTTTCTTTCACAATAGGTACATGTATATTGTTTTTTGTCGTCTATAGTTTCCACAATATTTTCATTTTCTTCATCTTTTAGATCTATGGTTTCTTGCTCGAGCTTAAATGTCATATCTTCATTTTCTATTTTTTCATTTTCATTTTTTTCTATTTTACAGAACTCATAATTATTATAATTGTACTTTGTGTCCATTTCTTCATTTTTGATTTCTCGTTTTATAATTAAATCATCATTTTTTAGATTTTCATATTTATTCTCTAATTCGACTTTAATATCTTCCATGTTTTTATTATGTTATTATTTATTTCTTTAAATATACAGTCATGAAAAGCCCCAAATAAGCACAGGCTTATTTTGTTTTTGCAGATTTAGTCACAGTGAGGTCTAAAATGACAAAAAAAATACTTCAGCTCCATTTGTGAACATTTAAAATTTTATACATTACATATCAGCAGAAGTCGCATCTCTTATATTATTAAGCGTTGTTTTTTAAAGAAGATATATGATAAAAAGTGCATATTCTGCAATTCTTAAAAAGAGGTCCCCTTTACAGTTGCTTTTCATCCGTGAAACGAGTAAGATGTACTTTCGGCAGGAATTAGTAATACGTTAAGCGCGTTTAATTTTCTAGCACCAAGTCTTTTAGTATTAGTTATTTATTTATTTATTTGCTATCTTAGATATGCCCCAAGAATCGATTTTATATATTTTATAGTGATTGTATGGAAGATGTGCAGTAAAATGACGAACATGTGATTATATTGGAGTAAGAAGAGAATTTTATGTTTTTTAATCATTTATAATGCTGATAAATTTTGATTTGGAAGCAACTAACACGTGAAGAAGTTTTTATACGTACAAAATTTTTTATATACTAGCGCATGCGCAAATATATTTACAAATTAGAAAAAACTGCCTTGGCAACAGCTAACACAACCAACAGTAAACACGAAAAGGAAAGAAGGAAAAGAAAAAGAAAAGGTCTTACAGAAGACTGGAAATTTTATATATTTAAAACAGGAGTGGGCATGGCGAAAAGCCAGACAAGAACCACTCTTGGTGAATTGAGTAACTAAGAGGGATCTGGCTAATTATCTCACTGAGAAAAGGCCATAAAGAAGGAAGAAGAAGAAGGTCCCCTTTACATTGTTACCTCTTTTATTCAGAAAGCATTATACTTTCTCATATTTTTAATCGTTTCTAAACATTATTATAGCACATAAAATTTACATAATTATTCACATAATAATAGCACTAAGGTAAGGAAACTTGAACATAGAACGAAAAAAAAAAGATTGCTAATGGGCTGTCAACCTGACAGCCAAATAACTAAAAGCTTAAAGCCGTTTTTACACAGCTGAGAATTGTAGATTATCATACGCTTATTTGGAACTGTTGCCATAACGTGTTTTTGTAGGGTGACCAGATTTGTCCCCGGAAAACCGAGGTTAGGCATTGTAGTTTTAGGGCCACTTGCACCAACGATGGTTTGGCTTTAAACTTGGATTAAATGAACGGCCAACCAATCAGAATGCAGTATTTTTAACTTAAACTCAGATTAGTTGAGATAATCCCAGTTTAAGAGTTGGTGCAAGTGGCCCTTACTCAAAAACGTGTGAATTAAAAAAAAAACGTAAAAATGTCCTATTTAGTTAGGGTGAGCGGATAAAAATATTGATGTCCCCGGAAATCCAGGACGTATGGTCACCCTATGTTTTTATTAGATGATCTCATAGATTGGTGCAAAAAAACTCGATCGCCAACTTAATACTTTCGACCAATCACAGGCTACACTTTTTATAAGAATGTAGCCTCTGATTGGTGTGTAGCCTATAGGTAATTATTGGTACTAAATAAAAAATAAACTTGTCACGTGCACAAAATATTTTGTGGTCACGTATACGTGACGTACACAGATTTTACATACATACGTATATAAGGTCTGTTGTGACGTATCATGTGAGTTATATGATGTGACTATTGGCTTATAAAATATTGATAGGGCTTATTTTGCTAAGATTTTGTATAATAATCAGCCTTTAAACGTAAAACTAAAACGCCCGCTTCAAGTATTAATTTTCAGAAACAAGAGATTTTTCCGCTATTTTAATAATATTAAACAATAGTCAGTTTTATTTTACTTCAGTAATATGATCCTGACAAACAAAAGGTGGTTTGCCATGGCAAACTAAGCGATTCGAAATGCGCAAAACAAAATAATAATAAATTTACTAAGTTTCAAATAAGAAGCCAGTACGAAATCGCGTAGTTTTGTAGAGTTTTTTGCAGAGTTGTATCTACAACCTCAGCTAATTTCACAGTTTATAATTTTTATTTAAGAACTACTTGGAAAATTAATAGTTTATTTGGAATTAGGTAATAATAATTAATAAACTTTTTATGAATTAATATCTAGACCTTTAGAAGAACGAACCAATTGGAAACAAGCATTTTTAAAATAAACCAATCGATTGCCTCTGTGTGTTTTTGCTTTGGATTGTGCAGTAAAACGCACCAACTTGGTATGAATAATAAACGGTACATTTGAACTACTAATCGATCGTCTTGTGGAACCGGCAACACCGCCAAATTTTCATAAAAATCCAAAATGGCTGAAGTTGTTGCGAAATCGCATGAAATTCCATCTGAAAAAGAAAATGCACGGAAAAAATCAGAAAGTGATAGTAAATCTGGTGGCCAAATGGACGAAGATACGGAGAGTAATGAAGACCAAGCTTTGGACGTTGGAGAACATTATTTAGTGCAAAGATCAGACGACTCTTGGCGTAAGTACGCAATTTTTAACCTCAAAATGTTTGTTTATGTTTTTTACCAGTCCTAATAATTGTTTGTGTTCTATTTTGTAGATCCTGCGGAGATTATACAGTCCAGGTTTAATGATAATGAAAGACAGTATGAATACTATGTACATTACGAAGGATATAATCGAAGACTGGATGAGTGGGTAAGTTTTGTTTTTTCATCCAGTAGTCTGGAAAATCTGGGGAATTCAGCTAGCTAGGGAAATGTCAGATAATTTAGTTAGTTTTCTGGATTTAAAAAAAAAAAATTCCTAACAAATATTATCTCTTGAAATACAGCACTCATAACTTGTAAAAACTCTAAAAATTGTTAAAAAATCAAAACAAAATTTTCTCTATACTCATGAAAAATTATTGTTTAATTTTTAATTTAATTACTACTTTCATTAATAAATAAATAGTCTTAATTTTTTTCTGATATTTTTTTGACTGTAGTGAAGAGTATTGTTTTGTTAGCATAAGGTATGTTTTTACAAGTTATTAAATATATTTTAGGTACCAAGAGGCAGAATTATGTCTTCGAGATTTGATATGAGTGAAGCGGGTCAAAAAATACCAGGAGACATCAAAGTTTTCAAAGAAAGGCAGCCAGTTAACGATTTACTATCAGACAGTTCAGACAGAAAAATTACAAGAAATCAAAAACGTAGACATGACGAAATTAATCATGTTCAAAAAACGTAAGCACTCTGTATATTAGAGGAAAGTCGCCTAATTTCGGATACCATTTACAATGTATTCAATATTTAATACTCGGTATTACTTTTTGATATTTTTTTTATATAACCAGATACAACTTATTATAGCGAACCATGATTTATTATAAAAGCAATTTTATTACAGTTTATTTTTTCCAAAAAACACGGTTAAAAAAAATCAGCGCATTTTTGTGCATTTGAAAAAGGGCTCCTAATTTCGGACATATCCGAAAAAATTTTTTCAAGAGTAGATCTGGATCCCATTGCTTATGTTTCTTGTTATTCCTTCACATTTAAGACGTAATTTAATCATTAAGCGATTTTCTACGAAATACTATAGGAACTATAATTTTAGATTCCCAATTTCGAATATCTTAGTATCTTAGGTAATTTTCGGTTTTTCAAAATTGTTTATCTTAGTTTGTTGTATCATTATAAAGATAATAATTAATGGTTGGTTATCCTGAATAATAATTACCTTGCGGATATCCGAAATTGGGAATCAAATGCACAAAAATGGTCTATCCGAAATTAGGCAACTTTCTGCTTTTTAGATTAGAAATTTGTAGAATGTTTACGTTTTCAAATTGCTTAATTATGAATAGTGGATCAACTTAACTAACATCATAACTTACCCAAGACAGAATCACGAACTTTTATAACGATTATTTGTAAAATAAACAAGCATAATAATGCAACTGAGCACAAAACTGCCATTTGCAATATAAACAATTTGTGCTGCCATTTAAAGGGGAGAAGCTCTACCGTTATCATATTACAGGACGGATTTAGTTTGACTTTTGGCTTCACATAAAAGTAGGTTTCTGTTTACCTTTGCAGACAGTATCTTAAATACACTACTATCCGAAATTTGGAAACCATCCGAAATTAGGCTCATTTCCTCTATAGAAAAAACGAAAAAAAAAAAATATTTTTTTTCCTATTTCCTTTTAAAGATTTTTTTTCAAAAAAAAATAGTTTTGTTGCAAAAAACATCTTTTTTAATTTACATTTTTTATGAACTAAAATTTCGAAAAAATGTTTATTGCTTTTTTTTACGTTTCTGAACGTTTTATATCCAAAAAATATGTATCCGTCAAAAAAAAATCGGTCTGTCTGTCCGTCTGTGTGTCCAGGAAATTTGTGACCACGATAACTCAGGAACGCTTTGGGCTAAATACTTCAAATTTGGACCACAGGTTGATTATCCAAAGTTCTAGGCTGGGATTGTTTTTCGTAAAAATCGGGTTGGGGTAAAATGGGGAACAATTTTTTTCAAAA
Source organism: Brachypterus glaber (assembly GCA_958510825.1). Classification (NCBI taxonomy): domain Eukaryota; kingdom Metazoa; phylum Arthropoda; class Insecta; order Coleoptera; family Kateretidae; genus Brachypterus; species Brachypterus glaber. The sequence continues at coordinate 4,153,450 of OY294046.1, forward strand.
ACATATTTTTTCAATTTATTTTTAGTTTTACGAAAAAAGAATCTTAAAATATTTTTTTTTTAACTAAAATTTTTTTTTTTGTTTTTTTTTTGTTTTTGATTTTAATGAACCTAAGTCTATAGGGGAAAGTATTATTTTGTTGGCAACAGTATTTTTTGGTTCTTTTTGCGTTTCTCGACGTTTTATATCCAAAAAAGAAGATTTCCGTCTGGCGGACTGTCTGTCCAGAAAATTTTTGACCATGATTAAAAAAAAAATGATTTTTTTTTTAGTTTTTAATTTATTTTTTAAAATATTTATTTAAATTCTTTTTCTAAATGTTTTCGTTTTTCGCAAAACAATATTTTTTGAAAAAAAAAAAAGATTTTTCGTTTTAACGAACCTACGCCTACAGAGAAAAATATTCTTTTGTTGTCAGCAGTATTTTTGGCTGTAAAAAGTTATTAAAAAAAATATTTTGAAATTTTTAATCTCTTTTTTTTAGCATTGTTTTTTTTAACAGCAGTATTTTTTAGGTATGCTGAAATGGACCCGACCACAGCAGCTTTAGAAAAAGAGCATGAGGCAATCACAAAAGTGAAGTACATCGACAAGATTCAAATCGGCCGATTCGAAATTGACACATGGTATTTCAGTCCTTACCCAGAAGAATACGGCCGACAGAGTAAACTATGGATCTGTGAATATTGCCTGAAATACATGCGACTGGAGAAAAGTTACAGATATCATATGGTAAATATTGTTCTTCAAGAAGGATAGTAAATTAAAAATCGCACAGTAAATATTTTTACAACAGATTTGAATAGTATTTGTTTGTGTATAGAATATAGTTATGTTTTTTAAAATAAACTACGCAGTATATTCGCACATCCAATATTCGAATCTGTTTTGAAAATATTCACTGTGCGATTTTCAATTTACTATCTTGCTTGATGAAACAGTCTCAAATGTAATGCGACTAGGGTAATCTATCAACTGAAATAAATTAGAAGCTATAATTAGGGTTTCCAGTCTCCAGTTTCCCAATTGTTTTGCTATAAAGTAGATTTTTTGGAAATTAACTTTTAAGACATTAAGATCTACACTTTTAAGAAAAGAAAAAAATAAAAATTGAAATATCTCAAAATCCATTGTATAATTATTATTATTTTTTTTTTGTTTATTAATATTTAGTCATGGAGAACCCCAAATAATCTTTTGGCTTATATAGAAATAGTTATAGAAACAAAAACCAAAAAAATAATTTACTCCTTCTTCTTTCCCATCGTATCTCCAAAGGAATGTATCGAATTACCAGTAACCCTGTAGATGAGGCCAATTTTGCAGAAACAAGACTTAGCATACTTAGTATGCTAAATTGCACTAAGATTCCTTATTGCCATTTATGGTCCGTTTTTTCAAGCAAGATAGTAAATTAAAAATCGCACAGTAAATATTTTTACAACAGGTTTGAATAGTATATGTTTGTGTATAGAATATAGTTATGTTTTTTAAAATAAACTACGCAGTATATTCGCACATCCAATATTCGAATCTGTTTTGAAAATATTCACTGTGCGATTTTCATAGTAAACTTTTTTTTATCATAAATAGTCTACGATATTGTCTTCACCACCAGTAACTCATCCCTCAATTAGGGAACATTCAAGTATTACGTAACGCAAACTGTGCCAACATTCATACACTTCATACCCCGGTTCTCGCGTTATTATAGATTATAGAGATTTCATATTTTGGCTACCCCCCCTAATAGGGGGTGTGTCTCTACAGCCTCGAATAACGTGAGAACCGAGGTATGAAGTGTGAATTTTGGTACATTTTGCGTTACGTAATACTTGAACGTTCCCTTACTAATCAATTAATATTTTATAAATGTTATTTAAGAGTGAGTGTACTTGGAGGCAGCCAGTTGGAAAAGAAATTTATAGAAAAGGAACTCTTTCTGTGTATGAAGTGGATGGAAAGGATCACAAGGTAAAAATTATTTAGGTACTAGTGGGTAAAGTAAGATATTGCCCATGAGAAAATTAACCTGCTTGGCTGACGCCAAGCAGGTTAATTTTCGAGAGGGCAATATCTTACTTTACCCATGAGTGCCATAGTTTTATCCAATAAATAGCTTAGGCATTCAAATTTTTATTAAAAATTTTAATGACATTTACCAGAAAATAATTTGACAAGTTAGTCTTATTTTCTGTATGTATTGGATAAAAATTTAATTTTATTTTTTGCTTTCCCATTTTGAAAATTTTCAACATTTCGGAAAGCCTTGTATGTACCATCGTTTTCATAATAAACGCTTACACCTAAAAATGTTACAGATTATATTGAACTTTATCAAGGTCTCTTTGACATTTATTTGTCAAATATTATTATGACATTACTTGTCAAAATAATTCACATTAGTTATGCCGCAGCTTACAAATTATCAAAAATGTATTATAACAGCAAGAATAAATGACGGGATAAGTGTACGTGAAATAGCCACTGAATTAAATGTTGCAAACAGCACTATAATGCGAGCAAAGAAAAAACTTGAGGAAACTGGACAGATTAGCAGAAAGCGGGGTTCTGGTCGAAGTAGAATGAGTAGTGCAGAAGAAGATATGCAATTAATGAATTATCTGCGGGAAAACCCTTTCCATACCGGAGTCAGAGCGAGGGAAGAAACTAACTTTCCTGGGTCATAATGCTGAAGAATTACGACAGGCCATCATTGAGGCTTGGCACGCAAAAATTACACCAAATTACACAAACCAACTGTTAGAATTACAAAGAAGATTTTTTTATTTTTGATATCTTAAAATAAGTCACTCTTGATGATGTTTTTTTCTTTATATTTTGGAAGACACTATTTTGAAGAAAAAAACATTATCCCATGAACCGTAAGAGTTGTACAAAAAGCGCTTAGTGTTTTGGGAGTTTAAAATCAAGCAAGGCAAGTTATAAAGAGTGACTTTTTTTGAGATCAAATCAAAAATAAAAAATAAATTCCTCTTTGTAACTCTATCTGGAGACATACTGTATAAATATCATTTATAATAAAATTTGTTAACCTTTTTGCTTATAAGCATATATGCTTAACGACAGTTATAGGACTTGCACTATATAATATAGACTGTACTTTAACCTTACTTAATTATTACGGAAAATATCAGTGTCAATCTTAGTAAAGTACATATACCACAACTAAAAATTTAAAATGTTGGGGACCTCAGGGTTCTGTGATGTGAGCGTTTTCTATGAAAATGATGGTATATAGTAAATTTTCAATTTTTTTTTTCGTATTTTTGCGTTTTATGACGTTTTATGTCGATATAAATCCATTTCAAGCAAAAAAAAATGTCGGTCGATTGGTCGTTCTTTCCGGGAAATTTTGTATCCACGATAACTTAAGAACGCTTTAAGCTAGATACTTGAAATTTGGCATACAGGTATTTTAGCAAAAGTTCTCGCTCGGGATTTTTTTTGTTAAACATTGGGGTAGGGCAAGGGGGGCAAATACAATAATTTTTCACAAAAATTTGAAAATTGCTATATAGGGGTTTTTGAGGTTGCTGAAATTGAATGTGATAATAAAAAATTTATAACTCCACCCCCATGGCGGTGAGGGGGTAAATATTTTTAAATATATTCATCAAAATTGTTATATATGGGTTTTTTGGGACGACGAAACTTAATTTGATAATACATTTTTTCCAATTCCACCCCCTAAGGGGTGGGGGGTAGTTTTTGTGACAGTTGGTATATAGGGGTTTTTGAGGTTGCTAAAAGTAAATCTGATAATAAAAAAATTCCAACTCGCCCCCTGAGGGGCAGGGGGTAGTTTTCGTGAAAATTGATATATAGGGGTTTTTGAGGTAGCTCAAAGTTAATCTGATATTTAAAAAAATCTGACTCCACCCCCTGAAAGGTGGGGGTAGTTTCAGTCAAAATTTGTATATTGGGGTTTTTGAGGTTGCTGAAAGTAAATATTTTTAAAAATACATTTAAGAAATTGCCAAAATATTACATTTTTTACAGAAAATTGCCAAAATATTACATTTTTTACAGAAAATTTAATTATTGTTTATTTTTTTAGGTTTATTGTCAAAATCTTTGTCTACTGGCAAAACTGTTTCTGGATCACAAAACGCTGTATTTTGATGTGGAACCGTTTTTGTTTTATATTCTCTGCGAGGTCGACAAACATGGAGCCCATGTTGTTGGATATTTTTCAAAGGTAACAATTTTACAGGTGTAACACCCGTTGACTATTGAAATCGACCGAAAAATCTTTTTTTTTTGTATTTTCGGGTTTATAATATCATAAAACGTTGAGAAAATGTGAAAAAAGTAGGTGTTAAAAAATGTTTGTCTGTAAACTTTGGAACGAAATGTCTGATTTAAAAAATTCATTTACCAAATGACTTAGGACATCCTTATTTGCGTCACATAAATATGGTTAAGACTGCCGAAATTTTTAAAAAATCATTAATAATTTTTATTCAATACATACAGATAATAAGACAATTACCAGCTTTATTTTAAATAGATAAACTCAATAATAACCCCCGCGTGGCTTTTACTTTATTGAGTTGATAATTATTTATTTTACCCACTCAACTGTCACTTGTCAAATTATTTTCTTGTAAATGTCATTAAAATTTTTAATAAAAATATGAATTCCTAAGCTATTTATTGGATAAAACCTTGTATGGCACTCATGGGTAAACTGATATTGCCCTTTCGAAAATTAACCTGCTTGGCTGACGCTTCGCAGGTTAATTTTCTCATGGGCAATATCTTACTTTACCCACTAGTATCATAAATAACTATTATCAAGAGAGGCATTGAAATCGTAAATTTTACATCATATCATTTTGACAAGAAATTTTAAAAGTTGGGTTAAGCTTTTCACAAAAACCGTCCAGGATAAAATAGAGTAAGTACTGGATTTTTTGTTAGTTTTTTGTATTGTACTATTTAAATTATTCCTATAATGCTTTATAATTAGAAAATTTATGTAAATTAGGTTCTTTTATTTTTCCGATAAATTTTATTCTACTAATTTAAATTTTTAGAAAAAAAAATCAAAGCGGTACTGTGTTTTTGCTCTGATATGTTTTGAATTTGACAAATAATTAACCTTACTTTAAAAATTTATTCTTACCTGTCAAACTAAATCAAACTATGTTGTAAAATGTACGATTTCAATGCCGACCTTGATAAAACCGATTAATGCTTTTTAAAAAATTGCGGCAGAACATTGGAAAGTAAAGGGGACAAAACCAATAAAGAGTATATTTTTACCGATCTCACTTATTATTTATAGTAGGACAAACATTTTTACACTGTTAAAAATAATTTGTAATTTTCTACAAAAAAAAAATAATTATTTTTATCTTAGTTTCCGAGATATGGGCATTTATTATATATATTTTGATATTTTTTTATATTTTTGATTAGATGTGAAGTGAAAGAACTTGGCACATAAATAGGGGGGTTCTTGGGCCACAGTCAAACTGCCTCAAATTTTGATATTTTGTAATTTGGGGGTAAATATAAAATTATAGCCAAATTAAATGAGCAGTTTCAGAGAAAAACACGTTTAAAAATTATTTTATGACAGATTTTTTGACATACAGCCTGTTCCAGAACTCGCGTACAGAAATTTGAGGGTATATTAAATACCCTCTGGAAAATATGAAAAAAAATTCAAAAAAAATCCTTCTTCAGTACTAATTAAAAAGGAAGCTATTTAATCTGACCAATCCTGTTGCTGATGTTAAATTACCTACAAATTAGTTTTTCCCTGCTGATTAGTAACTATGGTTGCATTTTAATTGTTGACGCGTGCATTGTTTGAGACTTTCAACTTTAAAATCTTTTTAGGTTATTATATTTTGACAAAACCGACAGAGGCTATCAAATATTCAATTTTTATAGGGTCACTCCATCCGGCGGTGGTTTTTTGACATTAATAAATATTTATGTCACATTAATCACCATGTCAACCTACAAATTATGTACCTGCAATAATTAAATTTTCTTCCTTAGCTACAAATTCAACTTTTAAAGGTAATTTAACATCACCAACAGTATTGGTCCACTTAAAGCGTTCTTATTTTTGAATTCAACGAAGATGGATTTTTTTTGACATTTTTTTCATATTTCCCATAGGGTTTTTAATATACCCTCAAATTTCTGTACGCGAGTTCTGGAACAGGCTGTATATTAAGGTTAATTTTTTACTTTCGTAATATTAACGTAATTAGTCGTTTTAAGTTTATTATATTCTCTTAATTAAAGAACAGGCATTAGAAATATTATATAAAAGGCCTTATTATCATTTACTTACATGTGGTACTAAAATATTAAAACTTCTGTGAATAGTCCATTACGCGGAATTTTTCTACGTGCTAGTTATATGTGAAAAGCTGCATATTTTCTGTTATATTTTAACTTCATTATATTAAAACATGGTTTGATATATCGACAAATATTTAATATCTATTTATTTAAAAGTCCAAACCAAATTTCAAGAGACACAAACAACAAAGGTTTTTTTTTAATTTTCGAAAACACAAAAAAAAAGTTCTTCTCATTCTAGGAAAAAGAATCTCCGGATGGTAACAACGTTGCCTGCATATTGACTCTACCCCCATACCAAAGACAGGGCTATGGAAAACTGCTCATAGCTTTCAGTTACGAACTCTCCCGAATGGAAGGGGCAGTTGGCAGTCCTGAACAGCCTTTGAGCGATTTGGGAAAACTGAGTTACAGGAGTTACTGGAGCTGGGTACTTCTCGAAATATTGAGGGATTTTAGAGGGACTTTGTCTATTAAAGATTTAAGGTAATTTTTTATATGATTGTTATTTCGTGTGGAGATTTTTTTACCATTGTAGAGCAAATGAATACTAAAAGTCCGGCTTTATACAGGGTGTTCAATAACTGGCATGCCAAAATTTAAGAGGTTATTCTACATTTAGAAAAATCAAAAAAACTTTCTGATAAAGGTTGGTCCGGAAATGAGCCCTAGCTATGGCCCTTTAAAATTGTAATAACAATGTTTTTAATTAATAACTCTGGTACCCTTTAAGCTAGAGCGACGAGCTTTTTCATGTATACTATGGTCTGTTTTTTCAAGCAAGAAAGTGCGTTTTTTAATTAAAAATCGCACAGTAAATATTTTTACAACAGGTTTGAATAGTATATGTTTGTGTATAGAATATAGTTATGTTTTATAAAATAAACTACGCAGTATATTCGCACATCCAATATTCGAATCTGTTGTAAAAATATTCACTGTGCGATTTTTAATTTACTATCTTGCTTGATGAAACAGACCATATTAGACCTTTTTAGTTTTTTAGTTTATGTTAATTTATATTTTTGAATTTATCTAGACTCTGGATGCCAGAGGCGTGCCTAGACAGACAAAATATGTGATACATTTTTGCCCCAAACCTTTATATGTGTATTTTTTTTATTTTTTGTAAAAATATAGATTCCTTGAGTAAAAATACAAAAAAAATTTCTTATAGTGTAAGAGAAAGTAACATTTTGTGCCACCAAAAACGTTACTTTTTAAGAGGCTATTACTCCTTTAATATTAAATTCAGGTGTTTTGTTGAAGAATACTTTTTTGCTGTTTTAAATGAAGAATCACCCTGCATCATTAAAATTTTATTGGTGCTTTTTTTTTCATTCTCCATTCAATATGTCCATCTTTAAAGGGCCGTAGCTCCCTTAGGACTCATTTCCGAACCTTTATAGGAACTTTTTTTCATATTTTTGAATGTAGAATTACCTCTTAAATTTTGGCATGCCAGTTACTAATCACCCTATGTATGTATTTCTTTTTCAAAAATTAAAATATTTTTTTACCAAGATTACCGGGCTCCCTGGAACACCACCAACTGTGTACCCCCTGTGACCGGGTCTGATTAGGCAGTATTTCTTAGGGACTGTCCATATATTACGTAACCCGCCTGGGGGGGGGGGCATAGGTAAACGTTACGTAACGGAATTTAATAAATTTAATGTTTATTTCCTAAGCTTGGCTTGTTTGTAAATGTGACTGTTTGTTACACAGGGGGGAAGGGGTTCAATTTTTTTGAAAAATTGCGTTACGTAATATATGGACAGCCCCTTACCCTATCGTCTTTAGTTCCTCAACTTGAGTTGTGTTTTGTTTAAATTTGTTTTATTGATTTGTACAAAAATATACAATCAACCTTGTTTTGAATCAAAAATGGTTAATTTTTTTAGTCAATAAGGTGGGTATATATTTTTTTCAAAATAGTTTTCTTTATATTTTTTTTTTCGATAATTTTTAATTTTTTTTAGTCAAATGACAAGTATTACCCAAACCGACATAATATCGACCCTCCAAAGTATGAACATGGTGAAATATTGGAAAGGCCAACACGTGATATGCGTGACCCCCAAATTAGTTGACGAACACATCAGATCGAGTCAGTACAAAAGGCCGAGGCTTTGCGTGGATTCGGGGGCCCTGAGGTGGACCCCCAGACGGCATACTATCAACAAGGCAGGAAAAAAATAAGACCGGCCTGCGAAACGGACATTTAAAGTTTTTTGGATTCTTAGACCTGATTCTTATAGTTTTTGGTACAGAAAAAAAAAACGGATTTTAAGCAATTAAAAAAAAATATTTTGCTAAAACTAGATTTTTTCCGTTTAAAACCGCTGTCTGTTCTTTTACGGGTTACAAACTTGGAAATTTGTTTTTTGGTAGGCATTATACAAAGTTTTGCGTTGCGTATACCGGGTGTTTTTTTTTAACCCCATACCAAAAACTATGAAAATCAATACAGTACAGTACTGTAACTTACAGCAACTTTCTTATTGTAGGTCTGTGTAAAATTTACACACACTTAAACTGTAAAGCAAGATTTTAATTTTTTTTTTCAGAAACTTTCTGTATTGTTAAATTTAATAATGTGATATTGATAAAAAGTTCTGTTGGTTAATATAATCAATCCAGAATTATAATTCGAACGTTTTATATTTATTTTAATAAAATATAGTAACGTTAAAAAATGGCTCGTTTATTTAAATTTCCAAATAGTTTTAAATCTTATAATTTATAACTTATAAATAACTGGATCGCGAAAAACAATTTTCTTACGCCTATGAAAAAGACAAATTTCAATATGATCGGATTATTCGTTCTTGAGTTATCGTGTCTACAGAAAACGTGACATCAGACAGACGGACATTTTCAAAGTTTATTTTTTTATGAAACACATTTGTATCCAAGAATTTTTTGTCTAGGACTTTTTTAGCGAATTTGGGAAATTCGAAAGTACCGTATAATACTATTCTAGCGCAGGCGCTGTGAATAGTATAATAAAAAACTAAGTAAATACATATAGTTTATTTGCAATAAATAATTCATAGATGGTTTTTATAATTTGCAATTTAACATTAAATAACAAAAATACAGCTATATACAAAACATAAAGAATATATAAAATATTTTAAGCTATAAATAAATTAATTCTAAAACACCTCGGTTATAAAAGGTGGTATTTTAAAATGTTACAGTATGATATACCGAAAAAACGATATGGTTAAAAATACAATAACTTATATCCCTATAGTAGGGGAACCTTCAAGAATTACGTAACGCAAAATAATGTACCAAAATTCATACACTTCATACCTTCTTTAAGGCTGTAGAGATTTCATATTTTGGCTACACCCCCTATTAGGGGGGTAGCCAAAATATAAAATCCTTATAATCTATAATAACGCGAGAACCGGGGTATGAAGTGTATGAATTTTGGTACAATTTGCGTTACGTAATACTTGAACGTTACCTAGATACCCTGATGAAAAATGACGTTATAAAACCAATGGAGCTAACGTTAAATAAATTTGGTTTGAATGTTAGATGCCTAAAGAGTCTTACGTTAGAGTAACGTTAATATTACGGAATAAGTTTTATTAAACGTTAGATAAACGTTATTATAACGTTACCCACCTAACGTTATGAATGCTAACGTTAGACATCGGGGCATTTATACATAAAACACGCGTTAAAAAGATGTTTAATCCAACGTTAAATTTATACTACGGTATTTGTAGAAATATTACGTCATATGGTTATAATATACCATATCGTTATCATATCGCGTTACCATATCGTTATCTCAGTTAGTTTTTTTTTATGTGGTATTACAGAAAATTTAGAAACATACACTATTCTATCCACCTTATAAAATCTATATAGATATAAGTGCATATGTGTATCAGATCTGAAAAGTTTGCTCGAATATTACATTTTATTTACACAAGTATTATTATTTATTATTATTAGCAGATTGCGGAGTCATTGATAGCGAATACGTCCTTCAACTACAGTATTCAGGTTTATTGTATTATTTTATTTTATTTAAGAATTAATTTTAATGATTATTTCACAAACAATATATAGGTCAATCAAAATCTTACATTTTCTTGACCAATCAGATCAAAATGAATCTGATAATTTTTGCACATATGCAATTATCACTTGGTTACTATGGAAACAATAAACTGACAGTTACTGACATCTTAATAAATGTTATATTTTTGCAAAATGTGTTTTTAATTTGTAAAGCTTTCCTTTAGTTGATTTATTTTTATTGATAAGCAATATAAATGCTTATTTTATTAGCAAAACATCCTAGGTATAAACCCTAATTAATTTCAGATATTATATTTTATGCACTTTCCATCTTAAAAGCTTTAAATTACTGATATTCATAACATTTAATTTATTTAATTGAATCTTGGTATCAAAGTATATCGACAAAAGTACTCGGATCTACAAAGTATATCAACAGATAGATTACTTTGCTTGGTATTAAAAACAGGCTACTCAAAACTAATTTAAACACTTGAAAACTAAACTCTTTAAACAAAAACAGCAATGATCTTTATTTAAATGCTAAAATATATGATAACTATTTTATTGGAATAATCACAAGCATAAAATATCCCTTAAGCAAAGTTTAGACTTTGCAACATTCGCGAACAAGTGAACATCGTGGTTTAAAAAGCGCGGCAAATTTGAGATTTAAATTTTTAATTATAGTTGTAAATTAATATTGTTGTTTAGTTCTTAAATTTTTAATTTAAATATAAAACAACATTAAACATGGTAAAATTATATACCAAAATAAAGTTGTTTGTGAAATAGTCTTTCAAAATACCATTCCTGCATGTTGAATTATACATAATTTTTTACTTTATATAAAAAAACATTTTGATTAAGCAAAATATTTTTTTAATACAGTAACAAAAATTATCGATAATTCAACATGCACTTATGATATTACTAATGATAATATTTTAAACATACTGTTGGAACATTTATTTGTGTTTTTTACTATGAAAATTTTTATTTGCAGTATTATTAATTTGAGCTCTTTCGCCTCAATGATTATTTATATCGATAAAAAATCTAAAACAGAAAGTCAAATTAAAATGTTCTTATCAGGCGCACCTATTTCTAGATGCGCTGGTAAGGTATTGCGTTTAAAATAATACTTATCTGCTATATCTTCTTTAACTAAAAAATATTATTAGTCAATACCTTACCAAAGTTTAAAAATTTTGCCTAAATAAAGAATTTGTAATAAAATTATTGATAAATCGTTAAAATAATTAAAAAAGAACGAAAAAATGAATAAAAGAAAATTTTTCCAAAAACTAATAATTTTCTTTGAAATATTTTGATTGATAAAGCCAAATATTGCACAAATTCTTTCAAAACTAATAATTTTTTTTGAAAACGGGATCAGATTAGATCCCGAAACGTTAGAAGTTAACTTTTATTCAGTTTTTCGTTCTTTTTTAATTATTTTAACGATTTATCAAAAATTTTATTAAAAATTCTTTATTTAGGCAAATTTTTTAAACTTTGGTAAGGTATTGACTAATAATATTTTTTAGGTAAAGAAGATATAGCAGATAAGTATTATTTTAAACGCAATACCTTACCAGCGCATCTAGAAATAGGTGCGCCTGATAAGAACATTTTAATTTTATTTTCTGTTTTAGATTTTTTATCGATATAAATAATCATTGAGGCGAAATGGCTTCGCGTCGTCAAAAAAACTTTATTCTCGTGCACTAAGGACTTAAGTCGCTTACTCGTTACGAAAACTACTAATCCTGCTAACCATAAAACAAAAAACAAATGAGCATCAACCCATGTTCTGCGCGTAGTTTGTGACTGTGGTAGAAATGTCATCGCTAGCATTTCGTCCGCACCCTGTTTATTACTGATTCTGCTATTTGAAAATGTATTTATTTTTTAATTCTCTACTTACAATTCTAATTTTAAAATTCAATAAATAAATATATTCTTTATCAGACCTGATAATAAATTAAACAACTACAAATCTACATTTTATTCACAAATATATAATGAGACACGGGTGGTTTTAAAAATTTTCACCTAAAAGGTCTGCCAACTCCGATGATTTTTCTGATTATGATTCTATTTTGTATTTTATACATTTTGTGTAAAAATTTAAAAAAAATCGTTAGATGGCTTTTTTGCAGCATCGTATATTTTATTTTATATCTATAAACATTAAAATGATCTAAGGTTTTTTTCAAATACAGCAAAACTGTTTTTTTCTACGACTGCTTTAGAATGTAAGCAAATACACACACTTTTCAAACATAGAATGAATCCATTTTAGCTCTTGATACGGTATGAATATTCCGTATCAAGTGTTACAATGATCACATGTAGTGCCATCTCTTGTTTATAAAAGTAAAGAAAACTGTAGCAAAATTAGCAAAAATATGTATATATTTTACCATGAAATATTGAATAATTTAATGCAATTTGAAGTTTTGGGTTAAAATTACATAAAGTTTATTACTTTTTCTTAATAATTAACTGACTTAACCTTCAATTTTGCATTATAATTTGTAAATATGTGCTAAAATTAAATAAAAATCTTTTTTAAGTACTGATTTGATAAAATTATTCAATAACATTAATTGCTTTATTTAAAAATATGTGTTTTGTTGCATTTACAATGTCGAGTCACAAAAAACATTGTTTTTAACCTTGTCCGCAGTTTAAAGACATACAGTGTTTCATATTTGCAGTTGAAGAAAAAGTATAGTCTACAACACGTATGGAATAGTCATTCCGCGCTCGCCAAAAAAATGTGGTCAATCATGACATTTACAGTAATTTTTACATGTTTTGGCTACTTTAAAGCCAGTACAAGTACTTAAAATAGTATATTAAAGTACTAGTTTCATAACATACGTTTTTAGCGCACGAGTACAAGTTTAGAAAACGAGCCGCTTGCGGCGATTTTCCAAAGTACTAGTGCTCTAAAAACGGCTTATGAAACGAGTGCTTGATACAATTTTTTCTATTTTGCTCTAAAATTTAAAAAACTTACATTTAAATTGATGACTGATTTAGGGTTTTTTGTTTTGGGTTGGCATTACAGTTTATACTATGTTTAAAATTCTAAAAACAAATGATATTTTTATATATTTTACAGCCACCTCTTCTTTTTTTACTGCAATTAACCAGTCCACAATTTTAACACGGTAAAAAATAACCCAAACACAAAATTTTGTAAAAAATTAAACTTTAAATCGACATTGACATTTGCACGCAAAACGTCAAGAGATAGGCTTTTGTATGTTGCCAACCCAACAGAATAAAAAGTAGAGACCTCTTATGGGCCTATAAAAACACGCAAAATGCATGTGATTATTAGCTTATAAGAGTCGCAAAATAGAAAAAATCAGTTTTGCCGTATTTTAAATAAAGCCTTGGATTATTTCAATGTTTATACATAAAAACTTAAATACGACTCATTCACACAGGCCGAAAAAGTATTAAAACTCTTTGCCGTTCCAAAATTATGGACTTTGCCCAAACTTTGGTCAAATTTCAACTTCCTGAATATAAAATATATTATTTTGCAAAAACTACACTATGTAACTAAATTTTAAGAACAGATATGGATTCAGCAGCTCAAAATCTATTAGGAAGCTTGTTTTTATTAGGTAAAAGATGAATCCCTGTTCCCTGGTAAATGTGTTACACCATAGAACCATAACCATAATCAGAAAAAAACATCGTAGTTGCCAGACCTTTTAGGTTAAATTTTTTAAAACAAGCCGTGGGAAGGGGGAATGCGTTCAAGTAAATATTTTTTCAATTCTGAAATTTTAAAACTTATAAATTAAAAAGTTAAAATTAATACATCTGAAAAAAAGCTGTTGCCAACAAAACAATACAAATGTTCATTTTTTACAAACAAAAAAAAATAAATAAATAAAAAAGTTGAAACTTTTTTTTTGCAAATCATATTTTTTTCTTTTTGATTTGAGAATTGTTTTTTATTTTCATCTATATACTTGATTTTTTTAATTTACTTACCCCATAAAATACTTTTTATATATAATAAGAAACTTGTCATTTAAGTCATGTCTTTAGCAAAAAATACGCGATATTTCCTTTTAAACGGTGTGTCACACTTAAAATTTTATTCCCTGTAATCCCAGATATTTTAATTTAAAACCAGCTAAATGCAATAATGATTTTTTTGAATTTAATACCTTGGCTTACAGTGCATCGAATTGAAAGTGTGATACACCATTGTAATGGAAATTTCACCTATTTGGCATTATGAATCCTACGTGACAAGGTCCCCATTTGACTAGATACATGACTAGAATATTGGTTTTCCATTCATTCCATTTTCCAACAATGATTCAGTCTCTTTCAACTTTTATCACTCCTGAGAAAGTTTTTGATCATTTAATAAATAATGCCCTTTAAAGTCATAGATAATTCTCCACAAAAGGGCCAATGTAAAAAAAGTTAAATAAATATCGAAAAAGGTATATATTTTTTTCTACGACTGCTTTAGAATGTAAGCAAATACACACACTTTTCAAACACAGAATGAATCCATTCTAGCTCTAGATGCGGTATGAATATTCCGTATCAAGTGTTAGAATGAGCACATGTAGTGCCATCTCTTGTTTATAATCGTAAAGAAAACTGTAGCAAAATTAACAAAAATATATATATTTTACCATGAAATAATTTAATGCAATTTAAAGTTTTTCGTTAAAATTATATAAAGTTTATTAGTTTTTCTTAATATTTGACCAGTTTTTTATGAGTTTAGTACAAAAAATTAAAACTGCTCCATCTATTGTTAAATATTTAAACCTGATATCTGTCACAACAATCTGACATAACCTTTAATTTTTGCATTATAATTTGTAAATATGTGCTAAAATTAAATAAAAATCTTTTTTAAGTACTGATTTGATAAAATTATTAAATAACATTAATTGCTTTATTTAAAAATATGTGTTTTATAACATTTACAATGTCGAGTCACAAAAAACATTGTTTTTAACCTTGTCCGCAGTTTAAAGCCATACAGTGTTTCATATTCGCAGTCGAAGAAAAAGTATAGTCTACAACACGTATGGAATGGTCATTCCGCGCTCGCGGGACCGTCATACTCGCCTGCCGGCTCGTTGACAAACTTTCCGCTCGCGCGAAATATTGTCTATTCCATACTAGTTAAAGAATATACTATTTTATCGATATTTCTTGGTTTTTGTCAGAAAACATGACATTAAAGCACATTAACTTGCAGACATTGGTCCTTTTGTGTGAAGACTTTTCATATTCTGTACTTTTGTCACATCATGGTGGTGTCAAAAGTGTCAGAATATACAATCACCCAGTTTAATTTTTGGTAACTTTTCACGGTGGTCCTAAAGTCGATTTAAGCCTCGAAGAATGGCCAAAGCAAACAACGAGTGGATATTGCAAAATTGATAGATCGAGGGTCTGGCTATTTATTAACAGCAAAATCATAGCAGATGATTTTCTGAAGATAGTGTAAAGCTTTTTCTATTAACGGACTGCGATTCTACAAACAAAACTTAAATAGAATCAACTAAATATCAAACAATTTAATTTAGTTTATTAATTCAGATACCACTGTAAAAGGTAACCTCCTAGCGTTTAGGATTCAATTGGCGGCAATGTCCACCGTGGCATTGATTTATCTGCCCCCTATCGACAGCGTGCAATAGGTTCTTGAAACCAATAACTGCTTCCTTTTTTGGACTGTCGATAGGTTTATCCAGTCTCTGCGTTTAGCAGTAGATGTCGCTAGCTGTTTTTACTATTCCTTACAACGATTTTTAAACTCCATATAGAGATATATGGAAAGGATTTGATTTTCGTAGTTGTCCCTACTACCGATATGTGGCTCTGAAGAGTGCTAAAAAGCACGAAATCGATCAGTCACTTCGGAGGGACGACTGCGTTAATCAAACAAAAGTCGTTTTAAGGAATAGTAAAATATTTTATTTTTAAATAGAATCGTTATATAAATTCCCAAATTATACACAAAATTGTAATGAAACTAGACCATCACCAAGAATTTTTAAAAATCTTTCGAAAACGATTTTCTGTGATTATTAGGGTGGAGCTTAATTTTCACTTTGTAAAATTCTAAAAATATGAGAGCGATCAAACTTCTAAGTGAAAAATTTAAAGGCCTTAAACATTTTGGAGTGTTACGCCCATGTTATTGGTATAGGAAAATAACGTTACAGGGGGGGTCCAAGATAATCAAAATTTACGTAACGTAATACTTGAACGTTCCCATACCCAAAAGAAAAAAATAAGATTTAAGGCCCCTCGAGGGGAGGCCTCCTACAATATGCACTGGTTATTTGCTTTTTGAACATTCTTTGAAACCTAAACTGGCTTCAGGACTGCTTCTAAAATTATATAAATACTTTTTAATAAATATCCTTTCGTCAGTCTTAACTCGAAGATAAAATATTTGAATCTTGATATGATACGTCAATATTGCACACATTTTCAGTCAAATCCAAATCCTCGTCATCGTCAGCAAACCTGATTTCGTCCAGAATATTGCTGTCAATACTCGGCGATTTTTCAACTTTGGTCTCTTTTTCCATATCCTTGCGTTTACACTTCGGCGAAGAAGCGTTAAGTCTATGCTTTGGTATTTCATGAAGTTGTATACTCACGTGTTGTTTATTCATCAGAGGAAGTTTTTCGAATTTTTCGTCGTCCTTTTCTGCAACAACAACAGGATGGACCTTTTTAAGCTTTTTGTTCATCAGTGGAGAAGCTTTCGGGGTGCTTGAACAGCTTTCTGGTTTGTTTTTCCTTGGTTTTGGAAGTAACATTTCTTGTTCTGGTGATTCTTGGTTGCTTCCTGGGTCTACATAAACTTTTGGTCTTATATCTTCCATTTCGTAGATCTCTTCTCCTTCTTCTGGTAGGATTTCTCCACTTTCATCCAAAGGTGGGATCCAGACCAAAAAAGCTGGATCCATGCCCAAATATGAGCCTGGAGCAGCTCCGGAATTTGTTACGTTATAGTCATAGTAGTCCATTTCTAGGTCGGCGTCAGCAGAAAGGGAAAATTCCGATCCAGTAGGTCCTGCCAGGAGTTTTTCTCGATTACGCCTCTCTTTTGTTTCCTTAACGTTGGTACTTCTGATGGTTGCGGTACTGATGACGCTTAATGCGGGCGAATAGCATCCCTGCAAATAAAAAAAAATTGTTTAAAGCTGAATGTAAAGTTTTTTTCTGTACATATTTTATTTTAGATTGATTCTTAGTACGAAATTTAACAAGATCATATCCTTTTAAATATTGATTAAGAAATATGTCACATAATTTTAGGTTCTTTATATAAAATTATTAGAAAATACGATTCACTCACCGCGGTAATGAGAAGAATCCAGCGCATGCGCACTGATTTTCTTATTTTTGTTTTGACGTATGCCAAAAATTATTTTAAGGTTATGTAACATTCTTTTGCAGAATTTTACAAAAATATCTACTTTTTTCTTTGCGAGCTAACAGTTTTTTTTTAATTGGCTAAAAGTACTCGATTTTAATAGTATTTTCTTAAAAAAAAATTGCGGAATATTCATTAATAAACATTTGATTCTTAAAATATATCGCCTTCTAAATTCTGAAATATCGTATCTGAAAAATGCCTCCCATAAAAAAAACACCAAACCAGCAAACTACGAAACCAAACCATTATTAACTTTTTAAAAGTCCAAACCAACGCCTCCCATTAAAAAAAAAACACCAAACCAGCAAACTACCAAACCAAACCATTGTTAACGTAAACCAACCATTATAAAAATCAAACAGAAATTCGTGAGTATTTTAACAATCTTTTGCTATATATTCTAACAAAAAAACTGGATTTTCCGCACCTAATTATATTTAAGACATTAAGTTTTAGTAATAAAACCAGAAATCAGTGCAAAAATATAGTTCATTTTTGTGGACCTGATGTGCACCGTAACCCCACTCAAATTAAACTACTTCATAAAACTACAACTGCCTAAACGGAAGCCACTTTTGACATCCGTCAAAACAAAAATAAGCAAACCAGTGCGCATGTGCTAGAATCTTCTCATTACTGCGGTGAGCGAATCGATAGAAAATATTTTCTTTTTTTTTCAAAATATTTATTTTTAAAACGGTTCTCTGAAAATGGATTCAACCCAAAAGCAACCGGGATTCTTTATATACAGGGTTATTCAGAAATAAGTTCGAGAAATTTAAGAGGTGATTCTACATTAAAAAGTTCCTTAAAAGGTTGGTCCGGAAATGAGCCCTAAGGGAGCTGCGGCCCTTCGAAGATGGACTTTTTGAATGGGGAACAAAAAAAAGCACAAATAAAGTTTTAATGCTACAAGGCGATTCTTCATTTAAAACTAAGCAAAAAAGTATTCTTCACCAAAACACCCAAATTTAATATTAAAGGAGTTATAACCAGTTAAAAAAGAACATTTTTCTACTACCTAATTAAGTGCTTACATATTATCTACCGTTGTCAAAGCTTGTTGGCAACCAATAAGATCAGTGAACTCATTTATTATTGACCGTTGTTAAGCATTGTTTATTGACGACGGTTAATAATGAAAAAAGTTTAAGACAACTACTAACTTTTTTCAACTTATTTGTAAAACTGACAGCTATATCAAAATTATTTTTAAACTTAATTTTTAATGATATTTGGGGTTATTAGCTTTAGGTAGTAGAAAAAAATAGTATATGCACCACGTATGCGAACTAAGTCTTTAGTGTTCGAGACTGAAGTTTTTTGCTGAGACGGAGTCGAGAGAAAAAGTCCTACGGAGCTATTTTCCTAAAATGGCTACTACAAAGCTAGCTTTTAAAGGCTCATTTTATAGTTTTTGTAATAGAACTGAGAATCAATTTAAAATTAGAATTGTATATTATTCAATGAGCGTATAATAATTGCTATTCAATCAATGAGGGTGAATTTTGGGACACGAGCCGATAGGAGAGTGGCCTAATCACCCGAATGATTAATAGCTCTTATACGCGAGTAGAACACTATACTTTATCCACGGCCGTTTTGGGTTTTAAACGGTTTATTTTTACAGACCCGTGATTATAAGGCCTATTAACCACGGCCGGAGATAAAATTTATTTATTTAATGTTATTTAAGATTGTGCTAAAAGTGCTCGGGTGAAGATAATAGAAAAATAAACTGTGCACAGTGAACAATGTTTATAATGAAAATTTAACGGATAATTATTTGGATTATTAAAATTGCATTGTTTATATTACAAAGGGCTTTAAAAGATAATAATATACAATAAAACAGATATGCAGCCTGTATACCATTTTGCATTGTATATAAAAATGCAAGTGCATATTTGGACTATAGTACAAATATTAAAATCATATTTTGAATACATAGTTTAGTTAAAAGCTGTATTGTTTTTCGATTTTATTTTACATTCAAATGAATGAGAAGTTTTTTTACCCCTATTTTTGTTGTCAATTTTTTTTTATTTTATTTTTTTTTTGTTCAAAATTTCGTCAGTAGAGTAGTCTTTCTTGTAACAGGGTTCCTACAGATCAAGAAAATCAGGGAAAAGTCATGGAATTGAAAAGGGTCATCTGGAAACCCTCGACTATAGTTACTGTTTGCCTAAAATCAGAAAAAATTCAAAATTAATAAAAATTAGGGAATTTCGCTTTCAGATTTGATTATTTTTTTAATAACGATGTATGATAAAAATATAATTATTTTTTTTACGTTTGAGTCAGGGAATTTTGTGATTTTTCCAAAATCATTTTGGTCAGGGAAATCCTGGAAAAGTCAGGGAATTTAAAAGTTTAATTGTGGAAACCCTATTACAATAATAATTATCAAAATTAAAATATTTGCGGTCTTTTTGAAGACCACTACCTTAAAAGGCAGTGTCAACATCTATAGGGACACTAGATCTATTTCTTAAGTTGGCAAGGTTTGAATTTTTAAGTTATTATGCGTAACACTCTTTAGAAACGTAAATAGAGTTACAGCGTGGCCTTTGAAAGGGACGGATGTAGCCTTCTTGGCACCTGAATTCAGTGCATCGAATTCGCCATCTTTTATGATGTGCCTTGTGTATTTTTGTTTTGCCATCTTTTATGGTGTGCCTAGAGTATTTTTATATTAATGTTTTATGTACAAGTTAAAGTGAACCATAGATATGGTTATTAATCGTGTGAACTATTGAATTTTAAATTGATAATAATGGGCGTTTCAAGTTTTTTTTTTGTGTGTTTTTAATTATAACTTTTTATATTAGCGTGGAAGTTACTACAACAGTAATTTATCAGTGATAGTGCGCAAGTCAGGATACATATCCGATTAGTACATGTGCACTGGAAACGTCATGGTTATATAGAGAAACCCTGGTTAATTATTCGGAAGAAAAAGACCAAATAAATTAAGAGATGCGAATAAACACAAATTATATTTTTACGTCAAAAAATGGCACATGGCAACCGATGCGATTTTGTTTTCCGTCGCTTCTCTAGTGTCCCTAGCAACATCCCCACAACATAAAGAAACCTTTCGTAGGACTTTTACATTTATTATGGTCAGTTTTTTCAAGCAAGATAGTAAATTAAAAATCGCACAGTGAATATTTTTAAAACAGATTTGAATATTGGATGTGCGAATATACTGCGTACTTTATTTTATAAAACATAACTATATTCCATACACAAACATATACTATTCAAACCTGGTGTAAAAATATTTACTGTGCGATTTTTAATTTACTACCTTGCTTGAAAAAACAGATCATAGTCATATTTAAATTTTGGTATTCTTGATAATTTAGCAATTCTTTGTGCATATTTGTGCAGTAATATGTGAACTATTATCAAAACATAGACTGGTAATTTACAGTGTAAAAACATTACGTAATGAACTTATAACAAGTCATAACTAGAGATGAAAAAAGAGTTTTCGTAGCAAGTAGGAATATTTAGCACGGCGCGTAAGTCGTGTGCAAAAAATATTTACACAAGTGTGAAAAAATCTTTCCTCTCGAGTAATGTACACTATTTTTCATACGAAAAAAAATATATATTTCGCACCGGATCACTTTTAGAACATAGTTCAGACGATGCTCTCACATTCGTCAAAGTAGCAGTACTGACGTTACTTAATCTTCGCAATTTCTTGCTGGATGTCGCTTGCAGGGAGCCCTTTTCGTCCGACCGGTCCTTTTCGCTGCTGACGATGGTACAGGAACGTTTTAGCGTCCCGTGTTCCTCCTGGTCCTTCGGGGAAGTAGGAAGACTGCTGGACGTGATGCTATTGGTTTCTGTCGATTGGTCCATTGGTATTGGGGTGGTTGGTTCTTGCTGGGTAAGGGTTGTAGTGCTATCTGCGCTCAGTGACTCCTCTTCTTTTCTGTAATTTTAAAGTTGAAACTTAAAAGGAGTAGTGAGTGAGTTTTAAAAGAAAAATTTCTTTAAACCGAGCTATTTAAAAAAATATTGCTGCCTACTTAAGAATACTTTTCCAGGATCGCCTATAATTAATAAAAATTATATTTTTATCAAAAAAAAAAAAAAAATAAATAAAAAAAAAACTTCGCAAAACGATAAAAAATAAAAAAAGTAATAAACATTTTTTTCGAAAAAAAAAAGAAAAGAATTGATAATAAAAATAAAAAAATGTTTTGCCCCTCTCCGATTTGTGTATACGAGCCGAGAATTTTCGGTAATGAACCTATGTTGTAAACTTGAAGTTTTCTTTTGGACAGACCTACAGATGGCGAAGGTTTTTTTTTTACTAGAGAACAGCAAACCTTTATTCTAACACTATGGTCTGTTTTTTCAAGCAAGATAGTAAATTAAAAATCGGACAGTGAATATTTTCAAAATAGATATTGATTGTGCGAATATACTGCGTAGTTTATTTTATAAAACGAACTATATTCTATACACAAACATATACTATTCAAACCTGTTGTAAAAATATTTACTGTGCGATTTTTAATTTACTCTCTTGCTTGAAAAAACAGACCTTAGTAGACATATTGATAAATATGTCTATCTTATGAACATTAAAAAAAATGAACTTATACTAAACAATAAGATTCTGTTTTGGTAAGTTTTTTTTTCAATAAACGTAACGTACAATTTAAAAACGCAAAAAGTTTCAGGCCACCATTATTTAAAAATAGCTATGGTCTGTTTCATCAAGCAAGATAGTAAATTAAAAATTGCACAGTGAATATTTTTACAACAGGTTTGAATAGTATTTGTTTGTGTATAGAATATAGTTACGTTTTATAAAATAAACTACGCAGTATATTCGCACATCCAATATTCGAATCTGATTGAAAATACTCACTGTGCGATTTTTAATTTACTATCTTGCT
This sequence comes from Brachypterus glaber, assembly GCA_958510825.1. Lineage (NCBI taxonomy): Eukaryota > Metazoa > Arthropoda > Insecta > Coleoptera > Kateretidae > Brachypterus > Brachypterus glaber. The sequence goes on from OY294046.1 coordinate 4,176,244, forward strand.
TGATGAAACAGACCATAGTATTAGAACAAAGGTTTGCTGTTCTCTAGAAAAATGGTAAAAAAAAACCTTCGCCATCGATCTCTTTGTTAGTCTATCTATCGGTCAGTATATTCGCACATCCAATATTCGAATCTGTTTTGAAAATATTCACTGTGCGATTTTTAATTTACTATCTTGCTTGATAAAACAGACCATAGTATTAGAACAAAGGTTTGCTGTTCTCTAGAAAAATGGTAATAAAAAACCTTCGCCATCGATCTCTTTGTTTGTCGGTTAGTCTATCTATCGGTCAGTATATTCGCACATCCAATATTCGAATCTGTTTTGAAAATATTCACTGTGCGATTTTTAATTTACTATCTTGCTTGATGAAACAGACCATAGTATTAGAACAAAGGTTTGCTGTTCTCTAGAAAAATGGTAAAAAAAAAACCTTCGCCATCGATCTCTTTGTTTGTCGGTTAGTCTATCTATCGGTCAGTATATTCGCACATCCAATATTCGAATCTGTTTTGAAAATACTCACTGTGCGATTTTTAATTTACTATCTTGCTTGATGAAACAGACCATAGTATTAGAACAAAGGTTTGCTGTTCTCTAGAAAAATGGTAAAACAAAACCTTCGCCATCGATCTCTTTGTTTGTCGGTTAGTCTATCTATCGGTCAGTATATTCGCACATCCAATATTCGAATCTGTTTTGAAAATACTCACTGTGCGATTTTTAATTTACTATCTTGCTTGATAAAACAGACCATAGTATTAGAACAAAGGTTTGCTGTTCTCTAGAAAAATGGTAAAACAAAACCTTCGCCATCGATCTCTTTGTTTGTCGGTTAGTCTATCTATCGGTCAGTATATTCGCACATCCAATATTCGAATCTGTTTTGAAAATATTCAATGTGCGATTTTTAATTTACTATCTTGCTTGATAAAACAGACCATAGTATTAGAACAAAGGTTTGCTGTTCTCTAGAAAAATGGTAAAAAAAAACCTTCGCCATCGATCTCTTTGTTTGTCGGTTAGTCTATCTATCGGTCAGTATATTCGCACATCCAATATTCGAATCTGTTTTGAAAATATTCAATGTGCGATTTTTAATTTACTAGCTTGCTTGATAAAACAGACCATAGTATTAGAACAAAGGTTTGCTGTTCTCTAGAAAAATGGTAAAAAAAAACCTTCGCCATCGATCTCTTTGTTTGTCGGTTAGTCTATCTATCGGTCAGTATATTCGCACATCCAATATTCGAATCTGATTGAAAATATTCACTGTGCGATTTTTAATTTACTATCTTGCTTGATAAAACAGACCATAGTATTAGAACAAAGGTTTGCTGTTCTCTAGAAAAATGGTAAAAAAAAACCTTCGCCATCGATCTCTTTGTTTGTCGGTTAGTCTATCTATCGGTCAGTATATTCGCACATCCAATATTCGAATCTGATTGAAAATATTCACTGTGCGATTTTTAATTTACTATCTTGCTTGATAAAACAGACCATAGTATTAGAACAAAGGTTTGCTGTTCTCTAGAAAAATGGTAAAAAAAAACCTTCGCCATCGATCTCTTTGTTTGTCGGTTAGTCTATCTATCGGTCAGTATATTCGCACATCCAATATTCGAATCTGATTGAAAATATTCACTGTGCGATTTTTAATTTACTATCTTGCTTGATAAAACAGACCATAGTATTAGAACAAAGGTTTGCTGTTCTCTAGAAAAATGGTAAAAAAAAACCTTCGCCGTCGATCTCTTTGTTTGTCGGTTAGTCTATCTATCGGTCAGTATATTCGCACATCCAATATTCGAATCTGTTTTGAAAATATTCAATGTGCGATTTTTAATTTACTATCTTGCTTGATAAAACAGACCATAGTATTAGAACAAAGGTTTGCTGTTCTCTAGAAAAATGGTAAAACAAAACCTTCGCCATCGATCTCTTTGTTTGTCGGTTAGTCTATCTATCGGTCAGTATATTCGCACATCCAATATTCGAATCTGATTGAAAATATTCACTGTGCGATTTTTAATTTACTATCTTGCTTGATAAAACAGACCATAGTATTAGAACAAAGGTTTGCCGTTCTCTAGAAAAATGGTAAAAAAAAACCTTCGCCATCGATCTCTTTGTTTGTCGGTTAGTCTATCTATCGGTCAGTATATTCGCACATCCAATATTCGAATCTGTTTTGAAAATATTCACTGTGCGATTTTTAATTTACTATCTTGCTTGATAAAACAGACCATAGTATTAGAACAAAGGTTTGCTGTTCTCTAGAAAAATGGTAAAAAAAAACCTTCGCCATCGATCTCTTTGTTTGTCGGTTAGTCTTTCTATCGGTCAGTATATTCGCACATCCAATATTCGAATCTGATTGAAAATATTCACTGTGCGATTTTTAATTTACTATCTTGCTTGATAAAACAGACCATAGTATTAGAACAAAGGTTTGCTGTTCTCTAGAAAAATGGTAAAAAAAAACCTTCGCCATCGATCTCTTTGTTTGTCGGTTAGTCTATCTATCGGTCAGTATATTCGCACATCCAATATTCGAATCTGATTGAAAATACTCACTGTGCGATTTTTAATTTACTATCTTGCTTGATGAAACAGACCATAGTATTAGAACAAAGGTTTGCTGTTCTCTAGAAAAATGGTAAAAAAAAACCTTCGCCATCGATCTCTTTGTTTGTCGGTTAGTCTATCTATCGGTCAGTATATTCGCACATCCAATATTCGAATCTGTTTTGAAAATATTCAATGTGCGATTTTTAATTTACTAGCTTGCTTGATAAAACAGACCATAGTATTAGAACAAAGGTTTGCTGTTCTCTAGAAAAATGGTAAAAAAAAACCTTCGCCATCGATCTCTTTGTTAGTCTATCTATCGGTCAGTATATTCGCACATCCAATATTCGAATCTGTTTTGAAAATATTCACTGTGCGATTTTTAATTTACTATCTTGCTTGATGAAACAGAGCATAGTATTTTAAAATTTTACTTCCATATAAATATATTTTAAACTAATATTTGAGTTCGTTATAGAAATATGCATAAAAACCAATTATAATTATATAAAGTTACTTTTATATGCAAATACTTAAACTCTACATCCAAATATAAAATCACTCTAAGAGTTAAAAGCATTTTGAGAGTAAATATTTACTAAAATACTTTAAATTGAATTGTTTGATATTTACAATTTTAATTTTTTTTTAAAACTCCATATAAAATATTTGACTATTCCTCAAAACTAATTTTTATTTGATTAACGCAGTCGTCCCTCCGAAGTGACTGATCGATTTCGTGCTTTTAGCACTCATGAGAGCCACATATCGGCAGTAAGGACAACTACGAAAATCAAATCCTTTCCATATACAGGGTGATCCATAACTGGCATGCCAAAATTTAAGAGGTGATTCTAGATCCAAAAATATAAAAAAAGTTCCTATAAAGGTTGGTCCGGAAATGAGCCCTAAGGGATCTAGGGCCCTTTAAAATTGTAATAAAAATAAGGTTTTTAATTAATAACTCGGGTACCGTTTAAGCTAGAGCGGCGAGCTTTTGCATGTATACTAGTATTAATAAGGGCAATAAGTTTATGTTAATTTATTTTTTTAATTTATCCAGAGGCGTGCCCAGACGGACAAAATATATGAGGCTTAAAACATTTTTGCCCCAAACTTTTCTATGTGTAAGTTTTTTGGATTTGTTGTAAAAAATATAGATTTCTAGAGTAAAAATACATATAAAATATCATATAACACTGTAGGAGCAACCGTTATCAAAAAAAAATGCAATTAAGAGGAAGTAACATTTTGTGCCACCAAAAACGTTACTTTTTAAAAGGCTATTACTCCTTTAATATTAAATTTAGGTGTTTTGGTGTATAATACTTTTTTGTTCAGATTTAAATGAAGAATCACCCTGCAGCATTAAAATTTTATTGGTGCTTTTTTTTGTTCCCCATTCAATACGTCATCTTCGAAGGGCCGTAGCTCCCTTAGGGCTTATTTCCGGACCAACCTTTATAGAAACTTTTTTTCATATTTTTTGATGTAGAATCACCTCTTAAATTTCGGTACGCGAGTTCTGGAACAGGCTGTATCTCTATATGGAGTTTAAAAATTGTTGTAAGGAATTTTTTTTTACGATTTATGGGTAATTTACGAATTTTAGGGGCCGAATTAAGACCCTTAGAGAAGTTTGATCACTCTATGGGAGGATTGGTGTAGTGGTCTACTGCGTCTGTACATGACAAGTCTACTAGCCAACTAGTGTGAGTTCGATTCTACTGGCGCCGATTTGCCTTTTTCAGTTAATTAATGATTGAAATTTGGCGAAGGCGTAAGTGAAGCGGACACTCCCTATAAAAACTGTCAGTATAAGCCGGTGGTTCCCTCTACTACTAGCCCACACAAGTCCTGGACTTAGGGGATACCCAATTAGGTAGAATAGTACGAGGTTAAACAAACATGATTTATACTCTCATATTTTCAGATTTTTTTTAGTTACACCCAAATGAAAATTTTAAGATAATAAAGGTCCACCCTAATAAGACAACCGTATTTTCCAAATTTAGCAAATAATGTATTTTTAATTGTTGCCATTTATCAAGCTGTATTTTTTCTCGAGAAGAAAAAAGGCAAATATTCCCCCATAACAGTGGTAAAAATAAATGACTCACGCTAATGTAACTTCCTGTTCCTCTTCCTCCAGTTCGCAGTCCACCGACTCCCTCAAGGCTGCCGATTTTTTTTTAAAAAGCATTAATAGGTTTTATCAAGGGAAGCATTGAAATCGTAAATTTTACAACGTATCATATTGACAAGAGATTTTAAAAGTTGGGTTAAGCTTTTGACAAAAACCGTCTAGGATAAAATACAGTAAGTACTGGATTTTTTGTTAGTTTTTTGTATTGTACTATTTAAATTATTCTTATAATGCTTTATAATTAGAAAAGTTATGTAAATTAGGTTGTTTTATTTTTCCGATAAATTTTATTCTACTAATTTAAATTTTTAGAAAAAAAAAATCAAAGCGGATACTGTGTTTTTGCTTTGATATGTTTTGAATTTGACAAATAAATAACCTTACTTTAAAAATTAATTCTTACCTGTCAAACTAAATCAAACTATGTTGTAAAATGTACGATTTCAATGCCCACTTAGATAAAACCTATTAATGCTTTTTAAAAAATTTCGGCAGAAGGGGCTACGCTTATGTCTCCGCTTGATATTCCGATATTTTAAAATGTTTGTTAACCGATTATGGTATAAATTTTTAAACTTTAGTGTTAGGGGCAACTTTGGCGGATTTTTTGCACGGGTTTGAATCTTTTGATTATTTTAAAATTTGGCACATAATTTTGTATGCTCAAAAGGAAAAAAATAAGATTTCAAGCCCTTTAAATTTTTCACGTATACAAAAATTACAAATTTTCAACGATTTTTAACGATTTATGGGTAATATAACATTTTAGAGAAGTTTTATCTCTCATATTTTCAGAGCTTTCTAGTTACACTCAAATGAAAATTTTAAAATTATAAAAATATATAAGGTCCACCCTAATAAGACAACCGTACTTTCCGAATTTAGCAAATAATGGTTTTTTAATTATTGCCATTAATCAAGCTGTATTTTTTCTCGAAAAGAAAAAAAAGAAATTTTCTCCCATAACAGTGGTAAAAATAAACAAGCCGTGAAGATATGTAATGCTACGCATTCCATTATATGTTATTCACAGTAAATGGTGTATTGCATTTCCCAAATACTAAAAAACAATAATTTTCAAAAAAAGATATTTTTTGAAAAACGAAAAATTATTGAAAAAATAAATAAAAAGTTTTCAAAAAATCTTATTTTTTTTTTAATTTTTTATTTTTTTTTATTAAATTTTCTTTTTGCGAAAAAACGAAAAAAAAAAATTTTGAAAAAAAAAAATTTTTCTAAAAAAAATTTTTCTAAAAAAAATTTAAAATTTTTCGTTTTTTTTTATATAGGTATTTATTTTTTTGGTAGAATTGATCCTTATAATAAAAGTAATTTTTTCTGAAAAAATTACGTTAATCAAAATTTTCTTTCAGCATTTCTCGATTTTTTTAAAAGTTTAACTCCCTAAGTTATCGTGTTCACAAAAAAGGTGACATCAGACAGACAGACGGACCGATGGAAATTTGAAAAAAAAAGTTGTTTTTTTTTTCATGAAACAAAGGACATGGCACAATTTATAGGGATTTTTGGCCCTCGGTGAAATTCGCTAAATTTTTTATATGTTTTAGTTTATACTTTTTTAAAAGGAATTAGGAACGTTTCAAGCACTTCGTATGTACAGTTTTTTTTTCTATAACGAAAATAAAAAAATATTTTTGCCCCAAACTCCTCATAAAAATAAGTTTAATTAGCTTAATGATTAAGAAAAAAGCTTGATTGGTATAAGTCAAACTGATGTCTGTCAATTTTTTTATATATTATTAGTAATATAAAATTAATTTAGCATGGCTTTTAGAGCCTTTTTTCAAGTAAATTGCTTTGTATGCAACCGTCAAGGTGGTCAACAGCAGATGCCCCGAATGGGAGGAAATGAAAACATTTTATTTATTTTTTTATAAAAATGTCCTAATGTGATACTGTGAAAAAGAATTGAATCAAGGACACATGTCTTTTAATAAGTACAACACCATATTCTCTTATTTTAAGGCTAACATCTTAAATGAAGAGCGCGGATTTCCATTCAAAGACCCGCGCCAGTTATTAGGTTCATAAGAAATGCTAGTCCAAAAATAAGAGAATTTGGCTTAAAATATAATCGAAAGATGCATTTTCTTGATTCATGGATCCTTTTTTTTAGTGTTCATATTTTAAATCATATCGAGGGCTTCATAGCAAAGGGCCATATCTGCTACATGTTAACACGGTTGATACAGCCCTGTTATGAAGCCCTCGGTATTTTAGTTATATTGGATAATTTATTCTATGCAGAAACACAATATTTCACTTTCAACTTAGTTTTTCTGTTCTGTCTTACTTCTTATTTTATTATTTTATTAAGTTCTGGAGTTTTAACATGGGTTCCAGTACATTATATTACAAAAACACATATTCAATTTCTTCTATGTAGAATTTTGGAAATAATTGTTTTTTTTGCCGTACAAAAAATAAGGGATACACTTTCGGCATTAAAATCGCTTATTATTTTACAAACGATTCCCTTAAAACGTATTTCTATTCTGCTTTTCTTCTTATTTCATTCTTTAGTTCAATTTTATATACGTTTTAGTACTTTTTACCAGGTTAGCAAATAACTTATTTCACGTATTTCACTAATTTAGTCCTTAAGAAGTATTTCTGTTGCACTTTTCTTCATCTTATTTAATTATTCTGTCCAATTTCAATATGTATTTTATTACTTTTTCCCAATAAAACTGACAATTTAGTCTAAAAAACTTCAAAAATACGTCAGAATATCCTTCACTGACAAGTTGTCAAACGCCTACTAGAAAAATATTTTTATGAGGAGTGTAGGGCAAAAATATTTTTTTATTTTCCTTATAGAAAAAAAACTGTACATACAAAGTGCTTGAAACGTTCCTAATTCCTTTTAAAAAAGTATAAACTAAAACATATAAAAAATTTAGCGAATTTCACCGAGGGCCAAAACTCCCTATAAATTGTGCCATGTCCTTTATATTCAAAAAATTTTTGTCTAGGACCATTTTTGATTTTTTTTCAAAATTTGAAACTACCGTATTATACTATTCTAGCGCAGGCTCTCTGAATAGTATAATAACTCACGCTAATGTAACTTCCTGTTCCTCCTCCTCCTGTTCGCAGTCCATAGACTCCCTCAAGCGGCTATGCTTATGTCTCGTCTTGATATGCGGTCTCAATCTCGTCAGAGAAATTACCTCTGATAATAGTGTTGCGCTGGAAGATGCGCGCGTTGTTAGCGGCAAGCTTGTGCTGGATGCTGAAAAGGGTTGCGGTATTACGAACTTGTACACTTTCCCCATAGGCCAAGGTTTATTAAAATAAGAAAAAACAATATTAAAAAAAAAAATAAAAAAATTTCGAACATTATTTTTTTTTTTCAAAAAAAGTTTATTATTTCGTAAAACGCAAAATTAATTGATTTTTTTAAATTGTTTTTACCCCATTTTACCCCCTTACTCCACTCCGATTTTTACTAAAAACAACCCCAGTCTAGAACTTGGGATAATCAACCTAAGTTCCAAATTTGAAGTCTTTAGCTCAAAGCGTTTTTGACTTATCGTGGTCACAAATTTCCCCGACAGACAGACCGACAGACAGAAAACTATTTATGACGGAAATCATATTTTTTGATATAGAACGTCGAGAAACCTAAAAAAGCAATAAATTTTTTATCGTCCAGTTATGCAAGATAGTAAGGGGCGCGGTCCGTTTTACACCACAGAGCGCAAAAATAGCATAACTATGCATAAATCGTAGTGTATAAAAAATTTAACAGATGTCGGTACTGTTTTCCTGGAAAGGGCCTATCCAAAGACTCGAATAAGAAGCATAGTACATAAGAATGCGATGCCAGGATTGGCTTGATGTGTTGTCATGTATTTTGTAATGGTTGTTATGCGAGCTTCTGAATAGGCCTTAAGTTGTAATTGTAACCTAAAAATTTGACTTTTTCCTTGTGTTCAATATAATTTACGTTTGTACAATATGTAGAATATGCTAATTTAGTGTGAGTGTATGAAGAATAAACCAAAAAAGTACCTTCTTCAATACCATACAAAATAACATTAAGTATAACCATTTTTTATGTAACTTTCTCTTCTTTTATTAGCTTTAACGACCGTCAATCATTGTCATAGACAAAAAATGTCACAATATTTTATATGTTAAAAGGTACGAGTTTTTAACCAATGATGTAGCTTAAAAATCGCGGGAATTTTAAACTACTATCTTGCATAATTGGACGGACTATATCTGGCATAATTGGACAGAATATAGTATGTATAATATTTTAATATTATCAAGGTTGCCGTGATTTTTTTCCCTTGGGAGAAAAAGTTTAGTCCCGAAAATGAAAGCGTAAAATTAAGTTTTAGTCTTGGTCGTACAAAAATGTAATTATTAAAACAAAAATACTGCGCCAAAAAAAATAACGAAACGAATAAAAATTTAAAATAAAAAAAAAATTAATTACTTTTTTTGAAAAACAAAAAAAAATTGAAAAAAATAATAGGTTTTACCCTATTTTACCCCTTAAGTCGCTAGAAAAAAACAGCCTAAAACTTTGAATAAAAAACCTATGGTCCAAATTTGAAGTCTTTAGCTCAAAGCGTTCTCGAGTAATCGTGGTTACAAATTTCCCTGACAGACGGTCTATCCAAACCTATTTTTTGTGATAGCGTCATTCCACAATAAAAGTGACATTTTTAAAGATTTTTTAAAATTAAAAATTTTAATAGAAAATTTATGTTTTTAGTAAAAACAACTATTATACAATAAAGAAAAAAAATATATTTTTTAATCTTGGCATTTAAAAATGTTGTTATGCTAAAAAATGCACGTTTGGAGCTCTAGCTCAAAACCTAAAACGAGTAGAAAATTTTTGTTTAGGGTCAATGGACTGCCGCCTATTTAGATTAGATATTTTAGGTACAAATAACATTTTAGATTATATTTTAAATTACATGAAGGTAAGATATTTGTTTCTTTTTAAGTAAAAAACTATTTTTTTTTAAATTTTTATAACAGCTATGTGTACAGTAGGTCTAAAGTTTCCTAGGGAACTTATGACCTACTCCTTAATTTGACAGTCATTGATATCACCCTGTTGTGTGTGAAGACTTTGTACTTGTTTTTGTGTAATAAGCTGTTTTATGTATTCTTTAATAATTTTGAGTATCATGCACATTTTTTGTTGCACTGTGATAAAATACATTTATAATATTTTTAGGGAATTTTCTTTTTGGGTTGGTATTCAGGCCTATTCACATGTACCATTGAAATCTATTCCAGTTGCTTTTTGTCCGTGAAACGAGTAAGATGTACTTTCGGCAGGAATTAGTAATACGTTAAGCGCGTTTAATTTTCTAGCACCAAGTCTTTTAATATTAGTTATTTATTTATTTATTTGCTATCTTAGATATGCCTCAGAATCGATTTTATATATTTTATAGTGATTGTATGGAAGATGTGCAGTAAAATGACGAACATGTGATTATATTGGAGTAAGAAGAGAATTTTATGTTTTTTAATCATTTATAATGCTGATAAATTTTGATTTGGAAGCAACTCATCATCAATAGTTTGTTTGGGTCTTTAAGAGACAGGCGCAGCCTATGGCTCATTTATCTAAAAAATATTTAATCTGAATTGAAAGTTGGGGCAGTGAGTCTATGCTCACTGATGCGAGTTGCATCTGTCATAATTTGGGGGGAGTTGGAAGCAACTAACACGTGAAGAAGTTTTTATACGTACAAAATTTTTTATATACTAGCGCATGCGCAAATATATTTACAAATTAGAAAAAACTGCCTTGGCAACAGCCAACACAACCAACAGTAAACACGAAAAGGAAAGAAGGAAAATAGAAAGAAAAGGTCTTACAGAAGACTGGAAATTTTATATATTTAAAACAGGAGTGGGCATGGCGAAAAGCCAGACAAGAACCACTCTTGGTGAATTGAGTAACTAAGAGGGATCTGGCTAATTATCTCACTGAGAAAAGGCCATAATAAAGGAAGAAGAAGAAGAAGAAATCTATTCAATATTGACAAAAATTACAATACCATGCAATTTTAATACAGTTGACGTAAATGACCTTGCAATTTTCGTCAATATTGCCACACATTTCAATCTCAATGGTACATGTGAATAGGCCTGATTGAAGACCCAAATTTATGTTGCCTAACGTATTGGACTGCTGTCCATTGAAGGTAACTTGGTCTATATTGAATGGTAAAATTTTCATAGTGATATCTCTGTTAATAACGCCAGAAATCATCAGATTAGTGTTAGACGGCCCACCCTGTATATATATTTTAATTTTTCACTAACGCAAGGCTTTTCTCGCGGAAAGTAAAACTTACCTGATTGGTCTGCCAAAGAGTCTTGATCTTCAGCCTGTGCCACATGATACTTTCTGTATCTGAACAGATATTGAACTCCCAGTAATCCCGTTGCCAGTATTAACCCGCTAAGGAAAAATATCGCAGCAATATGCACCGCGGTCATTTTCAGAACGACATCCGGCACTACACCTACACTCTGTGCTATCGGTATGCTACTTATATTGGTTTTGGAATGTCCTGTAATAAAGAAATACCATCAATAATCCCTGAAACTATTTTAATAAAAATTTCATTCGGTTCTCTTTTTAATATACAGCCTGTTCCAGAACACGCGTACAGAAATTTGAGGGTATATTAAAAACCCTCTGGAAAATATGAAATTAAAAAAAAAATCCATCTCAATACTAATTAAAAAGGAAGCTATTTAATCTGACCAATCCTGTTGCTGATGTTAAATTACCTACAAATTAGTTTTTCCCTGCTTATTAGTAACTATGGTTGCATTTTAATTGTTGACGCGTGCATTGTTTGAGACTTTCAACTTTAGAATCTTTTTAGGTTATTATATGACAAAACCGACAGAGGCTATCAAATATTCTATTTTTATAGGGTCACTCCATCCGGCGGTGGATTTTTGACATTAATAAATATTTATGTCACATTAATTACCATGTCAACCTACAGAATATGTACCTGCAATAAATAAATTTGCTTCCATAGCTAAAAATTCAAATTTTAAAGGTAATTTAACATCAGCAACAGTATTGGTCCACTTAAAGCGTTTTTATTTTTGAATTGAACGAAGATTTCCATATTTTCCAGAGGGTTTTTAATATACCCTCAAATTTCTGTACGCGAGTTCTGGAACAGGCTGTATTTTCTATTAGATAGGAAACACAGTTTATTTTTAGCATGTTTAAAAAAAAAACAAAATATACAGGTCTGTATATTTCACGAGAACCATTTTTTTTCTAATTAAGCTTATTGGAAAGCTAGTCGGCGAATTTCCAGTACTCGCAACTAGCGTTGAGGCGAGGTTTTAAAAATTTATAATTTTATTTCTATTTATCTTGATTTTTTTTTAATGATTCCATTTAAACGAGTAATGTGGGGAAAAAAGTTATTGACAAATAAAAATTAAAAACTTTCGTATTCTTAAAAGATAAAAATCGAATGTAGTTTTTTTCTTTGAAAAACACCGATATATTGTTGTGGGTAACAAATTAGTCGTTAAATGTTTCGATTTATAAAAATTTCCCTCATAATTCGGAAAAATTATTTCGTAAGCCTATGTTTCTGTGTGTATTTTCAACGTTGATGAGTCATAACTGAGTTTATGCCGAATACCGCTAATTACTAAAACAGTTTTCCAGGTGTATGGAACGAGCAGTAGGCAACAAAAATAAAACTTGATTATGACGTGGTAAAGACAACATTCCATTTTATACTTAAAGCCATCTCACAAAAACCATAGAAAATTTATAAAAACCTCGATAAAAACTAAATCCACTTACTTATCTGGCTAGCGTGTGCAAGAAAACCACCGCCACAAATTTGTCTGCCAGTCATAACCTCTTCGGAGAAAAACTCCAGCAGTAAATTAGGTCCCGTCGAATTGACGACAGATGGCGTGGTGTCGGGCATTCCGGACAAATCCGCCAGCAGGTTCGCGGATAATGAACTTCCGTCGCGGATCTTCAGCCACTGCTTTCCGCACGGCATGTTGAACTGTTCAACCTTGAATTGGATAATGAAGTCCTCGTCTGACTGGAAAAAATAATAAAAAATGGTTTCATTTCTAAAGAAAATGATATGAATTTAAATTGAGGATTTCTCCAAGTACCTACAGCCGCCAACTACACTTGTGTAATACCTTTCCATAAAAATATGTATATTTATATATACCGTGCGATTATAAAGTGCCGAACACTTTTTAATGCAAAACTGCCATTAGCGATGAGTAAAATGCAAGAAAGCTGTGTGCGTTTTACTGGCCACCGAGCTGTTGTACGTAGCAATCACATGGGCTTGTCGCGCACAACAGAGGCGTGGCTTCAAACGAAGAGTATTTTCTTTTCAAACTGTTCGGCACTTTATAATCGCACTGTACATATACAGGGTGATCAGTAACTGCCATGCCAAAATTTAAGATGTGATTCTACATCCAAAAATATGAAAAAAAGTTTCTATAAAGGTTGGTCCGGGAATGAGCTCTAAGGGAGCTACGGCCCTTCAAAGATGACATATTGAATGGGGAACAAAAAAACAGCACCAATAAAATTTTAATACTGCAGGGTGATTCTTTATTTAAAACTGAGCAAACACCTAAATTTAATATTAAAGGAGTACAATCTTTTTAAAAAGTAACGTTTTTGGTGGCACAAAATGTTACTTCCTCTTATATGCATTTTTTTGCCCTTATTAATACTACTATACATGCAAAAGCTCGACGCTCTAGCTTAAAGGGTACCAGAGTTATTAATTAAAAACTTTATTTTTATTACAATTTTAAAGGGCCGTAGCTCCCTTAGGGCTCATTTGCGGACCAACTTTTATAGGACCTTTTTTTGATATTTTTGAATGCAGAATCACCTCTTAAATTTTGGCATGGTAGTTATTGATTACCCTGTATTATATAAAAAAAAAATGGAAAAAAAACTAATGAAAAATTATGAAAAAAAAAACTAAAACTTATTTACCAACGCAGGACTTTTCTGGGGGAAAGTAATACACCAAAATATAGAATAAAACAAGAAACTATACATGGTGTTTGCAGTTTTATGTCACAAACTAAAAGAGATGAATCTACATCAAAAAACATGAAAAACAAATATAGGAACATAGAAAACGAACCCCAAGGGAATTACGACCCTTTAAAATTGTAATAAAAATAATGTTTTTAATTAATAACTCTGGTACCCTTTGAGATAGAGCGACAAGGTTTTGCATGTGAACTAACCCTAATAAGGCCCATCTTCGTATGTACCTATTTTAACCAGGGGCGTGCAAAATTAATTTTTCTCGAAAACAGTTAATCCTACAATATTACAAGAGTACCTTTTTTATATATTTTTACCTAAGGAATGATGTTTCAGTAATAAAATTACAATAAAGTTACACAGAAAAAAGTTTAGGGCAAAAAACCGATAAGGCACCCCCGTTTCGCACGCCTCTGGTTAAAATAAGTATATGAAAATAACATACGAAGATTGGCGTTATTAAGTTTAGTTCACATGCAAAACTTCGTCGCTCTATCTCAAAGGATACCAGAGTTATTAAATAAAAACCTTATTTTTATTACAATTTTAAAGGGTCCAAACTCCGTTAGGGTTCGTTTCTGGGCCTATATTCCTATAGTTGTTTTTCATGTTTTTTGATGTAGAATCATCCCTTTTAGTATGTGACATAAAACTACAAATACGGGTATTGTTTCTTGTTTTATTCTATATTTTGGTGTATTACTTTCCCCCAGAAAAGTCCTGCGTTAGTAAATAAATTTTTTCATCATTTTTCATTATTTTTTTTCCATTTTTTTATATAATACAGGGTGATCAATAACTGCCATGCCAAAATTTAAGAGCCCTTAGGGTTCGTTTCGGAATGTTCCTATACTGGTTTTTCATGTTTTTTAATGTTTAATATGCGACATAAGACCGCAAACACCGTGTATAGTGTGACCTAGAAACGAAGCATTCAGAAATAATATAACATTTTTGATTCAAAAGCTTTTACCAAGGTTTTTACTTAACCTAGTATAATTAAAAGAATCCTTTGGAAATTTCTATGACAAATTTGTATACACCGGAATTTATTTAGCAGGAAAAAACTAATATTATGTAAAGATGGAGTTTCAAAGGTTACTTACAAACAGTAGCGTAACTTTGAATTGGGGCCCGCAGGGTTTTTGGTGCATCCCCCTTCTCAATGTTTATTTAAACAATATGACGCATTTTCCAAGCATTTTAGAACCGGCACCGAAAACTGCTTAGCGCCGCAGTTAAATTTTTTTAGAAGGTTACTCATTTTTCGAACTTTTTTCAGAATTTGAAAATCATTTTACACCTTAAATTTTTTCCATAAATTTTTATATGGAAGGGTTATGCCTAATTTGAAACATAAGTATTTTATTTTCTCGAAAACGGTTAATCCTACAGTATTAGAACAAGAGTATCTTTTTTTTTGTATTTTGACCTGAGGAATCATATTCCAAAAATAAAATTACAAAAAAGTTACACAGAAAAAAGTTTGGGACAAAAAACTAATAAGCCCCCCCCCCCAGTTTCACACCCCTGGTTAAAATAAGTTCATAAAAATAACAGCAGTTCCCTTACGAAACATTTTTAGACATATGTTTATAGGAACTTTTTTTCATATTTTCCTATGTAGAATCACCCCTTAAAATTAATGACATCATTTACTGGACATCCTTCAATTGAATTGAAGAGTAGAACTTCGAAAGAGTCTAAGTGCCATTGGCACTTAGACCATTTGTAACTGTAACTTATAGTGCTAACTATAATTGAAGACTATAAAAGGATCTAAGTGCCAATGGTACTTAGACCCTTTGCAAGTTATACTCTTCAATTATTAATATATACCCTAGTAGAAATTTAACGTTAGAATAACGTTTTTCTAGCATTAGAAAACTGTATAAAAGTACGTTATAAAATATGTGCAAATGTCCCGCTTTTTAACGTTAGAATCAAACGTTAGTTACAAACGTTAATCTAACGTTAGATTTTTAAGTTAGAAATACGTTATAAGTACGTTTAATTTCTAACTTTCGGAGGGGGCGTGACCAACTAGGAAATTTCTACCTGCATCATAAAATTGCAGCTGGAGACAAATTTATTCATATAAATAAATCTTAATATATTTTAGGAATCATAATGTTTTTAAACATAATTTCGGTACATTTATTAATAAAATAGCCACCTTTTTAGGTGGCTCTAAATATTTTTCGTGTAATATGCTGTTATACTTTGATAAATATGTTTACCTCTCAGAAAAACTTTATATTTAGTTAGTTAATATTTATTTATACATTCAGAATTTTAAAATATTTTTTACAATTCTAATACAGCGTATTTTCTACTATAGCTTACGTATTAATAATGGAAGTTTAAAAAATATTTAATGTTAGAATAAGGTTAGAAAAAGGTTAGAATTTAGTTGGGAAACTAACGTTAGATTTATGTATTTTATAACGTTTTCGTCAAACGTTAGTTTTTAAGGTTAGATTTATATATTTTATAACGTTTTTGTCAAACGTTAGTTTTTAAGGTTAAATTTATATATTTTATAACGTTTTTGTAAAGCGTTTGAGACTAAACATAAAAATGTCACTAATCTAATGTTATGTTAAGTTAGATTTGTGTACTTTTCTACCAGGGTATAGTGTTACGTTTTTTTCTCATTTTTCGGAAATTGTCTTATTAATTTATTTATTTTAAAATGAGGGGCCCCCAAAATGCCGGTGTTTCCCCCGCGTGCGGGCCTGTACTCACGCCACTGCTTACAAACTTAAAAAAGCCAGAAAAACCTAATAAACCTTACTACAATTTAATTAATGTTTGTCGTTTGTAATGGAGAATATTCCGCTTTGATTCGGACTGGTTCTTTTGTGAGGTTTTTTAATACTTTCGTAATGAATAGCATTTACGTGACGAGAAGAGAATTATAAAGAGCCCGTAATAACAAATTACTTTTGTTATTCATGAAAACTGGATGAACCGTTTCATTCGGAAGATTTATAATAAAAACTGCATTTAAGAAATACCCTAGTAGAAATTTAACGTTAGAATAACGTTTTTCTAACGTTAGAAAACTGTTTAAAAGTACGTTATAAAATATGTGCAAATGTCCCGCGTTTTAACGTTAGAATCAAACGTTAGTTACAAACGTTAATCTAACGTTAGATTTTTAAGTTAGAAATACGTTATAAGTACTTTTAATTTCTAACTTTCGGAGGGGGCGTGGCCAACTAGGAAATTTCTACCTGCATCATAAAATGGCAGCTGGAGGCAAATTTATTCATATAAATAAATCTTAATATATTTTAACAATCGTAATAATTTTAAACATAATTTCGTTACATTTATTTATAAAATAGCCATCTTTTTCGTGTAATATCATGTTATACTTCGATAAATACGTTTACCTCTCAGAAAAACTTTATATTTAGTTAGTTAATATTTATTTATACATTCAGAATCTTAAAATATTTTTTCCATTATAGTACAGCGTTGCCAGACTTACTATAATTTTGACTTTTGGGGGATATTTTTTAAACTTATAGAAATAATAAATAATTATCAAACCTAGGTACATAGCGGTCTGAAATGAGTATTTTCTACTATAGCTTGCGTATTAATAATGGAAATTTAACAAATATTTAAAGTTAGAATACGGTTAGAAAAAGGTTAGAATTTTGTTAGGAAACTAACGTTAGATTTATGTATGTTATTACGTTTTTGTCAAACGTTAGTTTTTAAGGTTAGATTTATATATTTTATAACGTTTTTGTATAACGTTTGAGACTAAACATAAAAATGTCACTAATCTAATGTTAAGTTAGATTTATGTACTTTTCTACCAGGGAAGGCAAAGAAGACTCAACACGGCTAGCCTTAAAAACGTTTAATTTTTTGATTTTAGGTTGTTTTTGGGACATTTCCAAACAGTTTTTGACAAAAATTAAAATCGCTCACGAAGCCGTTTTTAAATAAAGTCATTTTTCTTCTTCTTCTTTAAGTGTTTTTCTGACATCGCAATACGGAGTTTTTTCTATGACACACCCTATAGCATAGGTACTACCCATGAGTAGTGTTTTTTAGAGAGTTCATAATCCTCCCATCCTCCCATTTTACGGGGGAGGTATTAAAAAAGTTATTCTGTTGGTTTTTTAAAAAAAGTGTTATTTTTTATGCGGTTGGAACGACAATTACCGTGGAATTGCTCTTAATAATAATGTATGTATAATTTGTTTGCGTTTTAGAATTAATTAGTTGTTTATGTTAATTTAGCTGTTCACGGAAAAACATGATGTCATCGCATTCAAGTTAGTAAACACAAACAATTAATATTCCACAAATAAAATACACTGACAAAAATCTAAATAATATTATTAAAATTTTAGCAAGCAAGTAAACCTAGCATAAAAAAGCAGAGTGAAAAAGTATGGTGGAAAAGTAGCGCGCAAAATTACTGCGAAAAAGTAGCGCGTAAATGTACCGCGCACTGACAAAAATCTAAATAAGACCATTAAAATTTTAGCAAGCAAGTAAACCTAGCATGAAAAAGCAGAGCGATAAAGTATGGTGGAAAAGTAGCGCGCAAAATTACTGCGAAAAAATATGGTGCAAAAGTAGCACGTCAAATTATTGGAAAAAAGTAGCGTTCAACATTACTGCAAAAAAGTACCTCAAAAAAGTAGCGCGTAAATGTACCGCGTAAATGTACAGTGCAAAATTACTGTGAAAAAGTACCGCAAAAAGTAGTGCGTAAATGTACCGCAAAAAAAGTAGTGCGTAAATATATCGAGATGTGAGATAGGTGATGACGTCAGTTTTCCTCCAATTTTTTTTGTTATGTACAGTCGGAAAATTTCTTTTATAGATAATTTTGGAGGGTTCACAAAATAATTCTATAACTTTTTATAGTGTATGAAAATTAATAAAATATTTAATTCAGTATACATATTGACTTTAATTTGTTTGCGTTGTAGAATTAATTGTTAGTTCGTGTATGTGAATTATTAATTAGTTTATTTTATTGTTTAACTTAAGTGTTTTTGTACATTATTAAGTTGCATTTATGTAACTACTTTGTTTGTTTAGAATTAATTGCTTTTTTTCATGCGTTTCTTTAAACTGTTGGAAAGTTTGCAAATCAATTTATTTAATAACACGGTTTTATACAGAGTGTTTCAAAAATTATTTATAATATTAGATAAAGTTAACTTTAGGTCATTACTTAAAAATTATTATATAATATTAGATAAAGTTAACTTTAAGTCATTATTTAAACATTGTTTAAGGCAATTACATCATGATTAACGAATTGTTATTGTTGAGTTTTTTTTCCAATCCACAACTTATATTTTTAAAACCTTATAATGTTAAGGAAATGTACATAACCTCTACCTCTTCTTGTAATGTAGATGTTAATTTGGAAGTTCCTAATTGGCCGCAAAACTTCAGAAGAATGTCCTTAAAAACTCTGGAATATGAAGATTATATCATGGAAATATTTATTGACGATTCCAATAATTTAAAAATATATAATAAAACATTTTTAAACTATCAACTTATGATGTCTTTTGTTAACGGTAGTAGCCTAAGAACCGATTGGCACACAATTTTATGGAACCAGAATCTTTGGAATAACAAATGGGAAGAAAAAATAATGGATGAACAAAGATATTATTTTAATAAGTTAATACTTTTTCTAATTTTCTTTTTTATTTTATTTATTAGTTTTTTATTAATTGTATTTATTTTTTATAAAAATAGGAGAAAATTGTATACATTTAGAAACAGTGAAATTACTGAATTAAATAATTAAATTACATTTTTGTTTAACCTCTTACTATTCTACTTAATTAAGCATCCCCTAAGTGCAGGACTTGTGTGGGCTAGTAGCAGAGGGAACCATCGGCTTAGACTGACTTTCGAACCAGTTTCTAGGGAGTGTTCGTTTCTCTTTTTACCTTCACCAAATTTCAATTATTAACTAACTGAAAAAGGCAAATCGACACCAGTGAGAATCGAACTCACGATAGTAGATTTACTATTCAGACGCGCTAACCACTACGCTATGTCATTTTAAATATGAACGTGTAGTTTTTATTTCTTTCTGGACACTTAGTATAAAGTATAATATGATGCAATATGTTATTAACAATAAGTATGCAGTGACCATGAAATATGATTCAATGTTGACAATTAGTACGCAGTGATCATTAAAGTTAATAAATAATTAATGAGTTGTTTTGTATATAAACTTGATTTTTGTGTTAGAATATCATCAATTTCTTAAGTTCGTTCAGTGGAACTAAGTTCAGTTTAAAGTTATAAAGGTAAGGATATATTATTTTTTCACTAAACATTTTTATTTTGGATTATATTTTTAATTTTAAAATCATATTTTTAACACAAAAGTGCATTTTTTTTCTAGTAAAAATCTTTGATGCTAGTAAATAAAAATTTGTTTAACTTTTTATTTAAAAAAAATGGTTTTTCTCAAAAAAATTCTAACGGTAGACTTTAAATTTAAATTATACGTGTTTTTTTTTGAATGATTGAAACTATGTTGGTTTATGATTTTTTTTAAACAGATTACAAACCATATATACCTTTTTTATTTTTTAATTGTCATTGTTTTTAATTTTTTGTATTTATTTTTACCTTGGTGACTAAACTTTTTAAAATATGGGTTTCGTCAAAAAAAAATTAATCGATCTGTAACTCTAAACTAAAAAAATTACAGACCTTTTTGTTTTTTTTGAATTATTTTTGAAAAAATTTAAAAGATTTTTATATTTTTTAAATTTTTACTGTTTTTTATTTTTAATATAAAGTTAGTTAATACTAAAAATGCATTTTGGAAAAATTTGAAAAATTTATTTTAGTTATGGAGCGACAAGTCTTCTATGTTAAAAGAGGAAAATGTAGTGTTTGCCAAACAATTTTTAAAAAAAAAAGTAAAAAATGTAAAAATATTTTAGAAACCCAAAAAATAATATATTGTAAAAAGTGTAGAGTAAAAACAATTTTTTTAATCAAAATAACAATTAAAATTACTCTAGTAACAAAAATGCAAAAAAACCATACAGTCAGTCAGTTTTAAGAAAAGTAAGTTAGAAATACATTTCTAAAAAAAGTGTTACATCAGTTTTAAGAAAAGTAAGTTAAAAATACATTTCTAAAAAAAAGTGTTACTGTTTTTTAATTATTTTTTTTTTTTGATTTTAGATGAATTTTCAAAAATTAAAAGAAAAAAAATTTAATTCCAATCAACGTGAAATAAAAAAACCAATTAGTCTTCTTATTGGAAAAAAATATAAAATTTTATCGATTATGGAATTTGATGGTTTAAACCAAAGAAGTTTAGTTGCCAAGTTGGAAAACTTTTCCGTTTGGATACCTAATAAATTTTACGAAATTTTTTCGAAAGAAGCAGTTACAGACTATAATCACAATCATAATGGCAAATTATATATTGAACTAATAAAAACTGAAATAATAGATGGAAAGGAATGTGCTTTTGTAGATATTGATACGTACGAGTAAAGCCTATGAACCTTTTAAATTAAGGTATTTTATTTTTGCAATAAATTATTTAGTATTGTATATTTATATTTTTTTTTTTTTTAGTAACATACAACTTAAAATGTCGTCTGAAAATTTAAATGCTGAAACAGAAAGGTTCCTGGGTGATCACATCGAAAGTAAATCTGAACATTTTTTGGATATGGAAGAAAAAGAATTTCCGTGTACGGCTGATATGGAAGAGGCCTTTGATGGTACAGCAGAAACCAAAATTTTAACAACTTACATATGTATTTACGATTTTGAATTTGAGAAAAACGAAGTTACTGAAAATCTTCTAAAGTTTGAGTGGAACGCAGGACAAACTAGAGCTTTAGGCGTTGCTAGTATTTGGCACCGTTTACCGGTGAATCGAGCCGCTTCGGATATTTTAGAGCCAGAAGTGGAAACAAATATAACTAATTTAGTGTACCATCCATATCAATTAATAACATGTAATAACTATTTATTACTAATTAATGAATCGAAAAAATGTTTAATAACTTGTATGAGGTGTGCACCATCAGTAATAACTGATATAAAAAATTATACAAAAGAATTATTCGTAATCCACATCCATTCCCATGGCTACGGGCACGTCCACTGCATGATTTGCAAGAAACATTTTCAAGAACCATGTATTTATCAAAGTTTTAACTGTACAGAATGTTTTAAATATGACACATTTTTACAACATTTCAAATTATTTGACAGTTATTTTAGTAATTTTTAATTGAACATATAACATTTTAAATTATATATATATATATATATGTTATTCTATTCTATGTTTTGTGATAATATAATTTGTTTTAAAACAAAAAAACACTCATAGGGGGTAACCACCCTAAGAACAAAAATGTTAACTTGCTTAAATAAGATTAACGTTCTTGTCACTAGGGCATTGGTTTTGAGTAAATTCTTGTTATTTTAATGTTAGAGATGTTTTTGTTCTGATATTTCTTTGATTGGTTTAACGATTGTATCCTAGTTACCTTTTAAAGAAATTAAGGATTTGGCAGTCCAATCCGAACAAAAAACACTCTCAGGTGTCACGAAGATGCTCCCTTTAACGGACCTGAATTAACCTGAGCGCCATAAATTTTACCTGTGGTATACTGACGGGCAGATACCCTATGGTTAAACAACCCGGTAACATAATATTTTATTTTTTGTAATTTCATTTTTATAATTTTAAACTTTTCGAATAAGTGTAATATTTTTAAAAATAATTTTTAAAATATTAAGCTTATAATATTTTTAAGATTAAAGACGACTGTAGTTTGTAGGTTTTAAATAAAATATTTTATTTGATTAACAAATTTTTATTTTTTTACATCTCCATAGAGTTTATCTTATCTAAGTTTATTTTAATTACATCGGGATAAAATTGTAGTAATTCTAAGAATATTAAATAATTATTGGAATTAAAAAAAAGTGATGAAAGTTTATCCAATTCTTGCATAATATCATCAAACTGAGATATAATTGGTAAAGCGTTAGTATAAAAAAATTTAAAATCTAATTTTTTTAAATACTTTAAGCGATAGTTAATTAGAATTTGCAAAGATAAAATTTCATCAATACATTCTTTAGAAAAAATAATAGTTTTTTCTTTTTTCTCAAGTTTTAAATATTCTTGATCCTCTGTAGATTTGGTTAAATTATAGAGGTTAACTTCAAAATTTAATTGGTCCTGGTTATTCTCCAACAAAATTTTAATATTATCCAAGAAATCATACCAATCCAAGTCCAATAAAGAAATGGTTTGATCGCTCTGTATAAATCTTAAACATGGCTCAAATCCCATAGCTACATTTAGACCAGTAGATATTTTCAAGTCACATGCTTTTGAAAAATACAATGTTTCATTTAACAGTTGTTTGTCGATTTCATCTTCGTAACACAATAATATATCGTTTACAAGATCAAAATAATCGGTCATTAAGGACATCATTATACTTTACAATCTCAAAGAATACTAATTAAAAAAATATTTATTTTACTTAATATAGATCTAAACGAAATCTTTTTTGGATATCCATTCATCATGTGACTTATCCAAACCAAGGTATCGAACCTTTACCTTTGTGCCTTTTTTCTGTAGAATTTTTGAGATAAGATACACATCGGGATACATAACCTTAGAAATTTCAAAATTATAAAAACGGCCTTTTATTGATTCTTTTTTTTGATCCTCCAGAATATAAGTTGGGGGGTTAGTAAACTTGATTTCCTTAATGGAAAAAATTTCGTTCGACCAAGAGGGTTGATATCCTTTGCTAAAGGCCTCTCTATATTTACTTATTCTAACAAAGTCACCAATTTTATAAAGCGGTTTTACAACTTTTTTTGGAAAACTGTAGGACTGTAATAATATTGTTTTTTCATTTTTTTTATTAACGTCTTTAGGTTTAAAACCAGTTGTAGAATGTACAGTGTTATTATAACTATTTACTATATTTTTAAAAATATCCACCCATTTATAACTTCCTTGTAAGGAAAATTGACGCCACATTATATTCTTTAAAGTGCGATTTACCCTCTCTACTATTGATGCTTTAATATTTGAATAAGTACTGTAATGATTTATTTTATACTCTTGCATTAATTGCCTAAAATCTTTGTTATAAAATTCCCGCCCCATATCGGTTTGTAGATTGTTAGGGCCTTTTTTGTTAGTTAACAAAATAGATTTCATAGCAGTTGTAACATCTTTACCCTTTTTACTTTTTAAAGGTTCTAACCATACAAATTTAGAAAACGCATTTATTACAACTAAAATATATTTATATCCCTTATTAATTTTCGAGTAAGGGATCATTTCAACTAGATCAGCAACCCATAAATCATTTAAACCTTTAATAATTACCCTACATCGTTTAAATTTTTTTCTTGCAGGTTTGTGAAGTTCAGTAACAACTTGCTCCTTAATATTACTGTTTTTCATAATATATGGGCAAAAGTAACAGTAATTCCAGATAAATATTTCCTTGCGCCTTACGATCTAGTGTTGCAATAGAAAAAGTGTCAATTTTCGTAACGTCTCTGCTATTTAAATTACTTAAACCAAGCTCGGTGGTAGAATAATAATCCTTATCATTTAAAATGACAATGGCAGGAGGCCCACTATATTTTACTTTTTTTAGTACTGCCTTGTTGAAAGGAAGCTGAAACGTCTCTTTTAGGTTTTGTAATTTGTATAAATAATATTTAGATTTTACTGAATAATGTGAAGCAATAAATGTTTTGTCAGTAACTGCATTACCAGTAATTATAAATACACTTTCATAAAATAATTTCTGAATTTTTGAATCCACAATCATTTCATTATATTGAATTTTTTTCTTATTACTTAACATAGTTTGTTCGTTTTTCTTAATTTTTTCATTTAGTTCAGAGTGTATTTTTAAAGAATTTTCAAAATCATTTTCAAGTTTAATTATTTTGTCATCTACAGTCTGAATTAGTAATTCAGTGCTGGTTACTTTATTTTGAAAACCATCAAGTATCCCTTTTTGGTTAACACTTTTTTCAGATAAAGTTTGAATTTCTGTGTTGATGTTTTTTAAAGAGTTTTCACAGTTTTCTTTAAGTTTGTTCAGTCTTTCATTCATATTCTGAGTTAATAAGTCACTGTTGGTAACTTTATTTTGAAAACCATCAAGTATCCCTTTTTGGTTAACACTTTTTTCAGATAAAGTTTGAATTTCTGTGTCGATGTTTTTTAAAGAGTTTTCAAAGTTTTCTTTAAGTTTATCCAGACTTTCTTTCATATTCTGAGTTAATAAGTCACTGTTGGTAACTTTATTTTGAAAACCGTCAAGTATCCCTTTTTGGTTAACACTTTGTTCAGACAAATTTTGAATTTCTGTGTTGATGTTTTTTAAAGAGGTTTCAAAGTTTTCTTTAAGTTTATCCAGACTTATATCCATATTCTGAATTGTTAAGTCACTGCTGCCTGCTGAATTTTTCTCAGAAAAATTTTGAATTTCTGTTGCGATATTTTTTATAGACGTTTCAAAATTATCTTTTAGTTTAATTATTTTGTCATCTATAGTCTGGATAGATAATTCAGTGCTGATTACTTTATTTTGAAAACTATCAAAGATCCCTTTTTGATTAATATTTTGCTCAGACAAATTTTGAATTTCTATTCCAATGTTTTTTAAAGAGTTTTCAAAGTTTTCTTTAAGTTTATCCAGTTTTTCATTCATATTCTGAGTTAATAAGCCACTGTTGGTAACTTTATTTTGAAAACTATCAAGTATACCTTTTTGGTTTTCACTTTGCTCAGACAAATTTTGAATTTCTTTTACAATATTTTCTTTAACCTTTGTAAATTCATCTAACTTCTCTTCAAATGTCTTAATTTTTTTTGAACTGGATCCTTCTTCTGATTCCACGCTAAGTCTTTTATTAAGTTGTTGAGTAAAATCCTTATTTATTTTAGTTTCCAGATCAGAGGATTTTTCTGTTATGATTTTATTAACAACAGTAAATACATCCTTATTTTTTGTATTAATTATTTCACCTATCCTATTATCTAAATTAATCTTTTCAATATTTGATTTTATTTTTTCGACATTTTCCAAAGATTTTTGATAAATATTATCTACATAATATTTATTGGTTGCATCAAATTTATTTTTGGGAATTTCCAAATTAATTATTCTTTTATTTTTCATGTCATAATTATCTCCGGAATTTAAAAATTTTTGGTTAGAAATCACATTTTGTGAATCAACCGAGGGAGTTTCCGTATGAATTAAATTTGTTTTCTCAGAGTAATTATATTTCACATCTAAATAATGTCTACCAAACTTATCGATAGGCATCTTGACTAGAACTAACCTAATTTTATTTGTTTTTTTATTTTATAATTTTTTTTTCTCGGAGTTCTTCAACTATAGATATAATTTCATTATTATGCCCCGTATGTCCAGCCATTTGTGAGGCAATTAAAAGTTTTAGGCGTTCAATGATTTCATTAGGGTCATCAAAATATATATAATCAATTTTTTTTTTTGAGAGGTCAAGCATTAAACCTTTTCCAGTTTTATTTTTTGAACTTCTCAGATTTTTTGGACTCCTGTAAACAATGTTTTTTTGGCTTAAAATCCCCTTTTGGACTAAAAATGGTCTTATGATATTATTATATTTGTCTGTATTTGATGCTTGAATGCTCTCAGTTTCGTTATAGTTTTTACGATAGGCATTAGTTCGCTTTAAAATATCCATATAATTTTCTAAATCGCTTTTATGATATCCAATAGGATGTTTTTTAAAAAGTAATTCATAAAGTCCCACTGTTCCAGGATATTGAACATTTTCTACAACTACATCCTTTCCTTTAAAATTTAATAAACTGTTCGCTATTTTATACACATCTGAATCTGGTGAATATTTAATTCCATACTTAAAATCAAACTGATTTTCAGTATCATGAATACATTCATCAATATACCTCCGAGGTAAAGGATCAAATTGAGAAAGGTAGTCCTGATAAGTCGCGGCGGTAGATAAATTTTGAACTTGTTCAAGAAGACTAGTTTCTTTATTTAAATCAACATCACTGTCATCCTCTTGTATTGTTTTATCCTCTATATATTGATCCTTTAAAAACGATGGTGTTGTCATAGGCAAAACAGGTTGATATTTTGTAGTTCTGGGTGTTGCAAATTGTGTCGCATCTGCTTGATTTTCGTGAAATTTATTTTGTAAGGTTGAATGTAAAAATGAAATATCTTTGGTTTGATCTGATTTAACTGCGCCTGGTAATTCTTCTAGTTTTTCCCTTTTAATATTTGTATCTGGTATTATATTTTTTAGAAATTTTTCTAATGGTTCCGTAATTGGTTTACTTCGAAGTTTTAATTCCCTTTCCGATTGCGCTAAATCAGATTTTAAAGTACGATATTTTTGTTTAATAGATTTTCTTGTGTTAATTAATTCTTTAGCTAAACGTTCGTTCATGTTTTTGTGTTAAAAGACCACACTTAACTAAAACTATTACTTTTAGAATAACTTTATATACAGGTTGAAATAAAACGAATAATTATTAAAAAAAATATTTAATTATTCACTAAAAAGTTATTATACAGAAAATATACATTAGATAGGGAACACACACAGAAATCATTGTTATGATAAAAACAAAGTGGTTTTGATTTTTGAATAGCTGGTATTTCATTCAATTCGACTACTGTTTTTTTTGTTAGTTTTTTAATATATGCAGCTTTCTCTGTTCCTTTGATGAAAATTTTCTCAGCATTTTTACAAAGGTCTCTGATAATATTTTGAGAATTATAAGCTAATATATATCCTGTGTCCCACTTAATACAATGATGATTTTTGATATTCCACTGAGCCTGTTGTTGTAAATATTTTGGTAAATCCTTAAATTTAAATGGTGCCTTAAAAACGTAGTGACTTACTCTAAATCCATCAAAAGCTGCAAGTTCCTTAATTAAAAATCGATTACCTTCTAATTTAAATGCCTGAAAATCTATAACTAAACTCATTATTTTTTTTAATTATAAATGTTTAACAATTTTTGTTAACGGATTGTAACTTATTAATTTTTCATGTAAAATTAAACAATAAGCTGAAGTTTCCTTGGGAACATTTACAGAGGTCTCAAATTCAACTCTAAGTGTGATAGGTCCACTTTGAATTGATTCTTTTTGTCGTAAACAGTCAATATATGTAATAGGTGCTATACTTTTAAATTCTGTTGGTGTAAATAGAGGAATATTTGCAAGGTCATAATATGAACTTCTAAACTTTGCAAACATTTCATAAAGTTGAGCAAACTTATTATTTTCGAAATCTATAAACAGATCATTACAAGGATATCTCTCTGAATTTAAAAACACCCTTATATCTCGAAGTTTGCAGTCATCAAATTTACTCATGTCTTTTGACACGACATCCCTTCTCCTTGTTTGAAAAGCTATAATAATATGTCTCGGTGTTTCCAGTCTTGTGCTAGTCTTAACTGACCAATTATGTCTATTTGTGTCCAATAATTCAGGATATTCAACAAGTTCCCAACTTCTAAAGCCAATTTTTATATCAACATTTTTATCAATTAGTTTTGTCAGAGCAATTTCTTCAGCTAAACCAACAGATACGTGAGGTATTTTCCAAGAAAGTTTCATAAGTTCAATTTTAGGTTCTTCTGTACCTGTCGTACCAGTATATAATACAGAATTTAAATCATTATTACTGCGAACTATTATTAATTCCTGTTTAGCATTAATCAATATCTTTCGAAAATCCTCAAAAAAACCCATTAATGTAGACAATTCAATAACTACATTGAAATTTCCGTTTTTATCTACTAGAATAGGTTCTGTATATTTGGATTTGGGAAACCATCCTGCATTTTCCAGTTTGACTGTGTCACCAACACAAAATGAGAGATAACCTTTTAAAGTTGAGGTTAATCCAACGTCTCTAACTGAATCAACTTGTTGCCCATTTATTAAGTATCGGATTTCTTTAAAAAGAAAAGCTACCCCGTTATTTATTAGCGTTAAATTTTTAGTTACACTGCCATCAGATTTTGTTAGTTTTCCCTCGATATTTAAAAAACTTTCACAAGGTAACGTAAATTTATCTGCGCCCGGTATAGCTATTATTATTTCATCATTATTGCCTAACTTATTGGGTAAATATGGTTCATATGTATGATATTGTAAACTAGTTATTGAATTATCAATATAGAGATTTTCCGTTACATTTAAAATACTCATTTTAAATTAGTAAGGTAAAGCCTAAAGATTTTAAAAACCGATGATTTTTCGGTGTTATCTGTTTAACGTTTGTTTTAGAAATGCGTTTTTTCGAAACTTTCTTTTTTTTATACTTTCCTTCATCTAATTTAAAATTATTAGAACTAGTAGTAAAAGAAGGATTATATTTAGTAACCATTTTTACTTTTAATTTTTTTCACGTGTAGTCTTATTGTTATCACTTCATCATTAAAATTGATGAGATCACCATCTTGATCAAGTATTTTAAGGGATATGTTCGTTATAGTTTTCACGTTTATGGGAAAATATAAAATTGTTTCAGGTCTTTCCACTATTTTATAACCAACAGGAACTATGGGAAAGAATTGATGAATAATATGAACAGGTTTTCCGTTTAAATAGGATCCTTCTGCTATATTACAATCTATACAAATTGCATTTATTTTTAAAATTTCTGCTGGATGATCTGAATCATATGCAGTTCCTGCTTCTAAAGTTTTATTTTCAAAACCTAAAATTTTTCCGATGGAATCGTCTTTGAAAATTATCTTTTCTGTACATCTGATATATGTATGTAATGTATTGTTATTTCCATATAAAACAAGCAATATTTTACCCGTGCTAAGTTCCCTATGTAAAAATTTATATAAATCGGATATCTCGTAAGACCCAGTTGGTATAGTCACAAATGTATTTTCATCTCTATAATAAAATTTATTATTTTTTTCGTCAATATTAGGAATAGAGTAAAAAGTCTCAAAATTTGATAATCCTATAACATAATCACTATTTTCGTCTAAATAAATCGGGGGGTTAAAAACAGCACTTAATACCGATTTTTTATCCGAAAGAGCTAATGTAAAAGACATTACAATTCAAGTGATATTATTCAACTAATTTTTTAATTATTTTTACTGTTCTTATAAAGAAATGATAAACATAAATGACCACAATTATAAAGATTGAATTTTTGTTTCCGTTCATAATTATATTTAACATTCTTGACGTTACCATCACTAAAAAAATATTTAATTAATTCTTCGGGAGGTCTTAAGTTTCCGTACGAATCAAAGTACTGTATTTCCCTATTCTTTTTTTGTACATACGTTACCCAATGGCTTCCAGGTCCAGAAGATACATCTAAATTTACGATACCACATTCATTTTTTCTAATTCTTTTTGGTAGATTATCCCGCATAAATACACCGCGAAAATTTGGAATTTTTAGTTCTTTTACAATTTTTAATAAATCAAAATTTGTAAGTGGCCGATGTGGTATTTTCTCTAGAAGTTTTTTTTAAATCGATTATTCCAGACCAAACCAAAGCCCTTTTTGTAAGGTTGTAGGTACAATCCCTTTCCAACATGCTTATTTTCCATAGCTAAATTATGTCTATTTTCTTCGTCCAGTTTTTGTCTAGCTATCTTGGTTTCGTTAACGGCCTTTATAACACCAGCAGCTCCTCCGACAAGTGAACCTAAAGCGCTGAGTCCTAAAACAAAATAAAAATAAAATTTTTGTAATGTAAAATGTTTTTTTTTACACAAACCTGCGAATATTGGAATGAGTGGTAAAATTCCTCCTGTTTTTGGAATAGGTATTATTCTTTCTTTTGGTGCAATTATTTTTCGACCTCCTTTCTTTAGTGTCTTGAGTGCAACTCTGGTTAAGTTTTCTAAATTAGATGTTCGCGGTAAACTAGCTAAACTGTGACGAGCTTTTCTAACCGCCGCAAAAAAATTCAGATCTTTCTTACGCACACCTTTTCCTTTTTTTCGTCTTTTTCTAATATTTCTTTTTCTAATACCCATACCAAGTTTAGTTTTTGCTTTCATTGTTGAAGCTACACCTAAGGCCAAAATTTTTTCACCAATTTTTGCGTCACTTGATTTAAACCTATTGTACGCTTTATTTTCTAATATTTTATCAGCTAGATTACGTTTCTCAACGTCTTGAAATTTGGAGTAGGCTATATCATGTTCTTTACAAGCTTCATCCAATTTATTTATTCCTTTGTCACCTCGTGAAAGGCGTTTCGCTAAGGCAGTACCGGGGCCACAAAAGTTATACCCTGGCAAATGTAATTCTACCGGTAATGTGTTTATAAATGTATTTAGAAAACCGTAGCCTCGTTTTTTTGCACCTCTTCTTTCCTTAAAGTCTTGTTTAGAAATAATATTAGATTTTGTGAGAACCCTCATTTTATATAACTGTACAAATTAGAACTGAATTTTCTAAGCAATACAACTTTTTAAATAGATTAACATTATTAAATAGAACTCATTCTAATACAAATAATGAGAAAGGGAACATGCGAATTGAGCAACAATCTTTTGCTCTTCCAATTAAAAATCACGATCAACTCGACAATAAACAATTCCAAAAGCATGGACCAATATTTTGTGGAGGACCAAAACGAGGACTAGTCGTGGGTGCATCGGGATGTGGAAAAACCAACGTTTTAATTAGTTTAATAGAACACCTGAACGGACTTAGATTTGAAAATATATATGTTTACTCAAAATCTTTAAACCAACCAAAATATAAATATTTAAGTTTTTTATTAAAACCAGTAAAAGAAATAGGATATTTTGAGTTTGAAAACTGCAATAATTTAATAACTCCTGCTGCAATAAAACCTAATTCCATCGTAATATTTGACGACGTAGTGTGTGGAAATCAAAGTACTATTAGAGATTTTTTTGTCTATTCCCGACACAAAAATACCGACGTATTTTACCTAGCACAAACTTACTCCGCCGTTCCAAAACAACATATAAGGGATAATGCAAATTTATTAATTATCTTTCAACAAGACAATACGAATTTAAAACACATTTATGACGACCATGTTAATGTAGATATGCCTTTTAAAGATTTTCAGAAATTGTGTTCTTTGTGTTGGATAGATAGATATGATTTTGTAGTTATTGATAAGGATTGTAAATTAAATTCAGGTCGTTATAGAAACGGATTTGATAAATTTATTAAAATATAAACAAATTAACCTTGAATATAAAGATATAATTATATGTAAAGTTTTAAAACTGTAGTTACAAACTATCTGTTAACTAATAAACATATTTGTTTTAGTCCAAAAAATGATCAACTGTCAACATTGTGGAAAGTCATTCACTCGTAAAGATAATCTTAAGCGACATGGAAACTGCAATGAGGGTTTTCAGCTTTGTGAAATTTGTGGTTCAGTTTCAAAATCTACAAGATCTTTACAATTACATCAAAATAAATTCCATGGATTGAAAAGAACTGCAAGTGCTCCAATTAAAACCTCTGCCACAAAACAACTGTGTTTGAATGGTAAGCAAATCAGTTTACATTGTAAGATTTTTCAATTTATAATACTTCTTTTAGCACCCTCAACTTCAGCCACATCATACTGTTTAGTTTGTGATATTCATGTAGCGAGAAATATGTTTGCTGGGCACAAAAAATCACTTTCTCATCGCGATAAATGTTGTAAAGATTTGGAAGAAGGAATTGAGATTATTCAATCTGCATTTCAAAAAAGGATTGCAAGTTTTCGTTTGAAACCATCAGAAAACTTTGGTGTTGATATAAAAAGATTTCTAAAATCGTTTGAGGCTAAAGTAGTTCGATTGACTCAAATTTATTTAAAAAATGAAGAATCCCTGAAAATAAATATAGAGCTATTTGGATCTTATGTTTTACAAACAAAAGAAAAACATGAAACAAAATCTTTTAATACAAAATTTAGGGTTTTGAATGAGGCTATCAACCTTGAGGAGGTCTACACGGAACTATGCGAAACTGTTGAAACGAAATCTAAGGAATTTTCGGAAAAAGATAGCGGTAAGTTTAACTGTTTTAATATTTCAATTATTTTTAATCGAAACCATTTGTTTTAGGTTGGGCCTTGGAAAAAATATTATACTTGGAATTAAATATAAACAAGTATAATCCTTTACGAGCCACTTCGTACATATCACTTTCACCAAGCATAACTAAAAAAAAGGCTGTACTAAATATACAAAATGAAGATACGAAATGTTTCTTATGGTCAATCTTAGCTCAATTACATCCAGTAAATATAAATAGAGAAAGAGTTCAAAACTATAAAATCTATGAAAACAGTTTAAATTTTGAAGGGATCGAATTTCCTGTAAAACTAACTGATATAACAAAATTTGAAAAACTAAATGATATATCTGTAAATGTTTATGGCTTGGAGAAAATTTGGAAAAATAATTCATATAAATATGAAATTGTTGGTCCATTATATTTTACAAAATCACGTAAAGGAACACATGTAAATTTACTTTTTATAAGTGATGCTGAAGGAAATAATCATTACTGTTTAATAACAAATTTATCTCGGTTAGTTTCTGCACAATTGTCAAAGCATAATGGAAAAAAACATATATGTGATGGATGCTTAATTTATTTTTCAACAAAAAAAAAATTAAACCGTCATCAGGAGAATGACTGTAATCATATATCCGTACATTTACCTGACAGTAATTCTTTTAAAATTAATATATCAGGAAACGATGTACCAGCAACTTTGTTAAAATTTCAAGATCATGATAAAAAACTCAAGGTTCCTTTCGTAATATACGCTGATTTTGAAACTATCTTAAAATCTATAGATAGCTGCGCGCCAACTCCAGAAAAATCGTATACCTTACAAACTCATATTAATATCCCATACTCTTATGCTTATTATATAAAATGTGATTTTGATGAAAATCTTTCACAATTTAAAACTTTTCGTGGTGAAAATGTCTCAGATAATTTTATCCAATCTTTAGAAACAGATTGTAGAAACATTTTTGAAAAATATTTACGTCATATTATTCCTATTAAAAAATTAACTGAAATGGAAGAACTAACTTTTAAAAATACTAAAAATTGTCATATTTGTGAAAAAGAGTTTGATGAAGATAGTGTAAAAGTAAGGAATCACTGTCATTTAACTGGTAATTTTAGAGGAGCGGCTCATTCAATTTGTAATTTAAATTTCAAAATTCCACAATTTATACCAGTACTTTTTCATAATTTAAGTGGGTTTGATAGTCATATGTTTATAAAAGAGTTGGCCCAAAATGAGGCAAATATTGAGGTTTTACCTAAAAATAAAGAAAAATATATTTCTTTCACGAAAAATATACTCATTACACATAGTAGTGCTGATGGAAAAACCGTAACTGAATATTTAAAAATCAGGTTTTTAGATAGTTTTAATTTCCTACCGGGTGGTTTGGAGAAACTGAGTCAAAGTCTAAAATCTGATCAATGCCGTGAAGTAAGAAAATACTTTCCTAATAGTGATCAATTTGAACTGATTCGTCAAAAAGGTGTTTTTCCCTATTCATATATAAATACTTATTCAAAATTAAATGACACGAAACTTCCTTCAAAACATAACTTTTTTAACGAACTCAGAAATGAAAGTATCACAGATGAGGATTATCAACGGGCTTGTAATGTATGGAATTTATTTAAATGTAAAACTTTGGGTGAATATTCAGATATTTATCTAAAATCTGATGTTCTTCTGTTAGCAGACATCTTTGAAAACTTCAGATCTGTATGTTTGGAAATATATCAGTTGGATCCAGCAAATTTTTATACATCTCCAGGCCTTTCTTGGAGTGCAATGTTAAAGAAAACTGAAGTAGAGTTAGAACTTTTAACAGATCTAGATATGTATCATTTTCTTAAAAAGGGTATACGGGGCGGTTTAAGCCAGTGTAGTATCAGAAAAGCAGAAGCAAATAATCAGTTTATGTCAACCTATGATCCATCAAAACCAACATCTTTTATCACATACTTGGATGCTACAAATTTATACGGAGCGGCCATGTCACAATTTCTTCCAGTTAATAATTTTCAATGGTTGACTAGGGAAAAAATTAAAAAAATTAATGTAAATAAAATTAGCGACACAAACGAAATGGGTTATATTTTAGAAGTTGATTTGGAATATCCTAAACATTTACATAACCTTGACAATGAACTACCCTTTTGTCCAGAATCTAAAGAAGTTTCTAAATCTAAAATTACAAAATTAATTGCAAATCTAGAAAACAAATCACAATATATTATACATTATAGAAATCTTAAGCAAGCTTTAGAACATGGACTCAGGCTGACCAAAATTCATAGGATTTTGAGTTTTAATCAGTCGCCATGGCTAAAGCGATATATAGACTTAAATACTAAAATGCGCAATAATGCTAAATCCAAATTTGAAAAGGATTTTTTTAAATTAATGGTCAATTCAGTATTTGGAAAAACCATGGAAAATGTGGATAAAAGGGTTGATGTTAAACTAATTACTCATTGGAAAAATATTGGTAAAAAATTAGGTGCCGAGGCTCTAATTGCCAAGCCAAATTTTAAAGACTTAAAAATTTTTTCGGAAAACTTTGTAGCAATACAAATGAATCGTATTAAAGTTGTATATAATAAACCTATTTATGTCGGTTTTTGTATTTTGGATTTAGCAAAAACCTTTATTTATGATTTTTATTACAACTACATCAAATTAAAATATGGGGATAAGGCCGTTTTGCTTTACACTGATACAGACTCACTCCTACTGCAAATTTTTACAGAAAATTTCTATGCTGATATAGAGGAAAATTTAGATAAATTCGATACATCTAATTACAGTCTAGAAAATCCTTATGGAATTTCCGTAAACAAGTCAATTTTGGGAAAAATGAAAGATGAGTATGCTGGTGAAATTATTCATGACTTTTATGGTACTGGGGCTAAAGCTTATTGTGTAAATGTGTCTGGAAAATTAACAAAAAAGGCAAAGGGTATACCAGATACAGTTTCAAAAAAAGACTTATCTAAAGACGATTACAAATTAGTAGTAGAGACAGAAGGGGAAAAAATATTTCGTGAAATTAAAACTTTTCGGTCACATTTACATAACGTATATGTGGAGCAAAAAAATAAAGTAGCTCTCTCATATGCGGATGATAAGCGATTTATTATACCCGGTACTGAAAAAACTCTAGCTTGGGGGCATCAGGATATAAAAAAATATAAACAATTAGTTCCTGATTGATCAACTTGCAAACAACATGTTAAAGGAGCTTCTTGAGATTTATCTAAAAAAAATACATGATTTAAAAATAGATATTGAAGAGTATGAGGCGAAACTGAAAATGTTTTCCAAATTTTCCAAGCTAAGTCTAACAAAACAAAACATGTCACGTTTCACAAAAAAATAATTTGTATCAAAATGAAAAATAAAAAATAATTAATAATAACATCCTTTTGTTTTATTTTCCCTAATTTAAATTAACAATTTTATTTTTAATTAACATGTAAAGTCGAATTTTACATTCTAGAACTTTATTCAAAGTACGACTAGCTGCTTCTATTCTTCTTTGAAAATGAAATCTATCTCGGGCATCTTGTTCCCAATTCACCCAATTTTCCAAATCTTCGTGTGGGATATAATAGGTGATTGTTATGGGATCAAACTTCACTCTTTGCATAATTACTAATTTTCAGATTATATATATAAAACTCGATTACACCCTTATATTAAGATCAAATCACAACTTTCCAACTGTCCCCCGTACATAACAAAAAAATTGGAGGAAAACTGACGTCATCACCTATCTCGCAATGTAAAAACCAACAGAATAACTTTTCGACTGCCCCCCGTAAAATGGGAGTGAACTGACGTCATCACCTATATCGCAATGTAAAAACCAACAGAATAACTTTTCGACTGCCCCCCGTAAAATGGGAGTGAACTGACGTCATCACCTATATCGCAATGTAAAAACCAACAGAATAACTTTTCGACTGCCCCCCGTAAAATGGGAGGATGGGAGGATTATGAACTCTCTAAAAAACACTACTCCCATGATACTCAGGAGTAATATCATAAGTGCATGTTGAATTATCGATAATTTTTTTACTGTATTAAAAAAAATATTTTGCTTGGCAATTGTTTGAGTGCATTTTTCGTGTTCCAAAATTCCGAGACCGCAGGAAATGCGCGGAATATTGTCTATTCCATACTAGTTATAGAATATACTATTCTATACTGCACTTACCTGAATTAGCCAAAATGTTCGTCCGGGGCAACTCTGAGAGGAGGTGGCAAGCAGCCGCCGAGGTTTAGCGTGCCCCAAATGCACTACACACCCACATCGGCAATATGGCCCCACTTCCGCTTTCACTTCGGGAATTTCAGCGGCAATTTCACCTCCAGAAACGCCGTTTCCATAAAAACACTCCCAACTAGTGCCTATACTGCTGCCACATTTTTCAGTGTCCACCGCTTTGCCCTAAAATAAATAGTTATTTTCTTAACTAGTGTATTAAGTGGATAAAATCACTTAATACACGAGTTGAGAATTTAATTTTATCCAACACCTTTTATTTTTAAATAAAAATCTATAATTTTGCGAAAAATTATGTCAAAAATATTAAGATTAAGTTTTCTTAATACTAAAATAATAGGTAGCCATGGCCTAAATATGCCTATTAAAAATAAACAATTGCTAGTTATACATTTCTTACAAACGTCAAAATGGACGCGGTGATGACAGAATTTTTAATAAAAACAGTATTTTATTCAAAAACTAAGGAATTATTTGAAGTTTTCTTTAATTTTTATGGTTTAGTTAACGTGCTTCTATTTATAGAATAGTTATAATACTTAATTAATAGGGTATGCAACTAATTTTGGGTAAGATCAAAAGCTGTACGTAAAAGAGTGGGTAAAAAATTTTTTAGTCACTAGTGGAAAAAACTCACTTTTGACATTTAAAATAGTGCTTAAAACAAGTGTTTCTGTGGAGGTGTTGGATAAAGTGAAATTTTCGCTAGAAATTATATTTAAAAATTGAAAATATAACTACACAGGGTTATTCATAAATAAATAAATTTCTTTTAAGGGTGATTCTACATAAAACATTAAAAAAATTATGAAAACATATGACAAAATACTGTTACTAACAAAAGCATACTAAAAGAAAATAAAAAAAACTGTCAAAATTAAAAAAAAAAACAATTTTTTTTAAGTTTTCTTTTTTCGGAAAACAAAAAACAAAAAAAAATAGTTTTTCTAAACCCACCCATATTTTTACCAAAAAAAAATCCCAGTCGAAAATTGAAGTCTTTAACTTAAAACATTCTCAAGTTATAGTGGTCAAAAATGTCCCGAGAGACACATTTTTTTACGGAAATCATGTTTTTTATCTTTAGCAATATATCTGGTTCGGAAGTTACTGTTAAAAAATTGTCAATACTGCATGTAGCCTCCAGAAGAATATTATACAATCCGTTTTCATTCAATAAAACAAGAAATGTATTTTATATTTTTAGTATATTAAATAATTATAAAATTATAAAAAAAAGTTAAACTTATTGTGCATCTGAATTTTCCGCATCAGGAACAGGCGACGATTCTGTAGTAGTTTCAGTTGGCACTTCTGGAGACTTCTCAGGAGATGTTTCAGGGCTGTCAGCAGGACTTTCAGCAGAGCTTTCAGCTACAGCTTCAGCAACGGGCTCTTCAGTCGGCATTTCTTCTTCTATAGGTTGATCCTGCTCAGACTCTTCATTTGATTCAGTTTCGTGGAGACTTTCGTCATCGTCAAAGAACACTTTACTTAGAATTTCTTCTTGACCATCTTCTTTTATAGCACTTACATGATCCTCTTGCATTTGCAGCGACAACAATGATAAATCTTCGCTAGATGGCGTTTTTGTTGATAAACTAATACGCAATTCTTCTAAACTAGCTCCGGTTTGAACGTCTACAGTCATCTTGGTTGGGTATTTAGATCGTATTTCTACCGGTTTTGGTATGAACCCGAGGTCGCCACGTGCGTAGATTGCAGATGTTGAGTTTATCGATTCAAGTGATGGTTGTCTCAATTGTCGATCTTGAACTCTACTTAGCAGTGTCAATAAATGATTTAGGAAGTCTTCATGTTTTGCTATCTTTAGCGATATATCTGGTTCCGAAGTTACTGTTATTGTCAATACTGCAAGTAGCCTCCAGAAGAATATTATACAAGCCGTTTTCTTCCAATAAAACAAGAAATTTATTTTATACTTTTAGTATATTAAATAATTATAAAATTATAAAAAAAAGTTAAACTTATTGTGCATCTGAATTTTCCGTATCGGGAACAGGCGACGATTCTGTAGTAGTATCAGTTGGCACTTCTGGAGACTTCTCAGGAGATGTTTCAGGGCTGTCAGCAGGACTTTCAGCAGAGCTTTCAGCTACAGCTTCAGCAACGGGCTCTTCAGTCGGCATTTCTTCTTCTATAGGTTGATCCTGCTCAGACTCTTCATTTGATTCAGTTTCGTGGAGACTTTCGTCATCGTCAAAGAACACTTTACTTAGAATTTCTTCTTGACCATCTTCTTTTATAGCACTTACATGATCCTCTTGCATTTGCAGCGACAACAATGATAAATCTTCGCTAGATGGCGTTTTTGTTGATAAACTAATACGCAATTCTTCTAAACTAGCTCCGGTTTGAACATCTACAGTCATCTTGGTTGGGTATTTAGATCGTATTTCTACCGGTTTTGGTATGAACCCGAGGTCGCCCCGTGCGTAGATTGCAGATGTTGAGTTTATCGATTCAAGTGATGGTTGTCTCAATTGTCGATCTTGAACTCTACTTAGCAGGGTCAATAAATGATTTAGGAAGTCTTCATGTTTTGCTATCTTTAGCGATTTATCTGGTTCGGAAGTTACCGATAAAACATTGTCAATACTGCAAGTAGCTTCTAGAAGAATATTATACAAACGTTCATTCTCGTCTTTTAGATACAGGAGTTCAGTATTTAGAGTGGACCTATCACAACGACTTTGGTGTAAATTCTGTTCGAGCATTTTATTTTTGTAATTTATACCAAGCACATTGGATTCGCATTCTTTTAATTTTGTTCTTAATTCGGCCATTTCTTCATCTGTTTGTTGGAAATTGGCAAGTTTATTACTAAGTTCACAGTATTTTTCATTTAATTCATCTATTATTTTAAGTTGTACTTGCACTTTTTTGATCGCTATATTTTTTTCTTCCTCGTGCAGCTCAGATTCTTGCCTCAACGTTCTATTTCTTTCTTTCATAGCCGTATATTCGCCGTATAAATATTCGTGATTCTCCAACATAGCATCCAGTTCGTTGTTTACTGAGATATTTTCGCGTAACACCCTGTGCGTGGTTGCCGCCATACGCAACTCGGTTGCTTCCTGGAAATCATCTGCTAGTTGAATTAGTCTGAGCTCCATATCGCGTTTTAGCTGATCTTTTCCTATAATAAACTTTTTCTCGATTTCGTAGATTTCTTCTTTGTGGCGGATTTCCTGTTCCTCGATAGCTAGTTCCTGTTTTTCAAACTTTTCCAATAATTCCACACGTTGTACTCTAAATTCCTCAAGGGAATTTAATTTTCCCTCTAATAATTTTATTTCGGATGTAAGTTGATCGTGCATTTCGGTATATTCGTCTTTCAAGTCTGTGATTTGTTTTTCATAATTTATGGTGGAGTCACTTACGGTTTCGTTGAGGGCTACTACTCGTTCTTGTAACTCGGTTATTTCGTCGGTTTTTTCGGTTAAAGTCCGTTTCAGGTAAATAATAATATCGTTTCTGTCCTCGTCCATTTGCTGCAAGTCGGTTGTAAGAGTTTCATTTTTTTCCTCGAGGTCTTGAGTTAAACTTCTTAATCTTGCCAACTTTCTGTTCAAATCGGTTATTTGTAACTCGTAAAATGCTTTATCGACATCGGTCAATGTATTCGGATCTTGGATTACTTCCTTTTTCTTTTTTTTGCCACCTTTTTTTACCATTTTTGTTATAAACTTAAAACAGTTGTAAAAAAATAGTAAAACCTCGCTATACAACAATAGTAAAGGTAAACGTCGTATTTATGGAACAAGTCAACAATTAAGGTTGCTATAGAAACAAGTCATTGATTTTTAAAAAAGGGGAAAAGAAATAAATCGTGTGTTTTGCATTCTCCAAACTTTCAATATTTACGCATAATTATATAATAGTATATTAAAGTACTAGTTTCATAACATAGTACTTTAGAAAACTCGCCGCAAGCGGCTCGTTTTCTAAACTTGTACTCGTGCGCTAAAAACGTGTTATGAAACGAGTGCTTTATACTATTTTTTCTATTTTGCTCTAAAATTTAAAAAAACTTACATTTAAATTGATGACTGATTTAGGGATTTTTGTTTAGTGTTGGCATTACAGTTTTCGCCAAGTTTAAAATTCTAAGAAAAAATTATATTTTGATATATTTTATAGTCATGTCTTTTTTTTACACTTCAAGTAACCAAGCTACAATTTTAACACGGCAAAAATAACCTAAACACAAAATTTTTTAGAAAATTATTGTTTAAGTGACATTGACATTTGCACGGAAAATGTCAAGCGACAAGGCTTTTGACTGTTGCCAACCCAAAAGATGGGCCTATAAGAACACGCGAAATGCGTGTGATTATAAGCTTATAAGAGTCGCAAAATAGAAAAATATTAAAATAGTGTATAAATCTTTAAATATAAAAAAAATTGTATATTATAATAGTATATTTATTTTATTATTCCATCAATCTATTTTCTAATCATCGTACAGAGTGATATTGGTAGACTGACAGTTTCGGGCTGCTGGTACTGAAGAGGGCCAGCAGCCCGAAACTGTCAGTCTACCAATATCACTCTGTACGATGATTAGAAAATAGATTGATGGAATAATAAATTAATATTTTTATAATTTTGTTTAAAATTAAAAATTTCTGTCCTTAGTATATTTATTATTCCATCAATCTATTTTCTAATCATCGTACAGAGTGATATTGGTAGACTGACAGTTTCGGGCTGCTGGTACTGAAGAGGGCCAGCAGCCCGAAACTGTCAGTCTACCAATATCACTCTGTACGATGATTAGAAAATAGATTGATGGAATAATAAATTAATATTTTTATAATTTTGTTTAAAATTAAAAATTTCTGTCCTTAGTATATTTATTATTCCATCAATCTATTTTCTAATCATCGTACAGAGTGATATTGGTAGACTGACAGTTTATCACTCTGTACGATGATTAGAAAATAGATTGATGGAATAATAAATTAATATTTTTATAATTTTGTTTAAAATTAAAAATTTCTGTCCTTAGTATATTTATTATTCCATCAATCTATTTTCTAATCATCGTACAGAGTGATATTGGTAGACTGACAGTTTCGGGCTGCTGGTACTGAAGAGGGCCAGCAGCCCGAAACTGTCAGTCTACCAATATCACTCTGTACGATGATTAGAAAATAGATTGATGGAATAATAAATTAATATTTTTATAATTTTGTTTAAAATTAAAAATTTCTGTCCTTAGTATATTTATTATTCCATCAATCTATTTTCTAATCATCGTACAGAGTGATATTGGTAGACTGACAGTTTCGGGCTGCTGGTACTGAAGAGGGCCAGCAGCCCGAAACTGTCAGTCTACCAATATCACTCTGTACGATGATTAGAAAATAGATTGATGGAATAATAAATTAATATTTTTATAATTTTGTTTAAAATTAAAAATTTCTGTCCTTAGTATATTTATTATTCCATCAA
The DNA here is from genome assembly GCA_958510825.1 of Brachypterus glaber. NCBI lineage: Eukaryota > Metazoa > Arthropoda > Insecta > Coleoptera > Kateretidae > Brachypterus > Brachypterus glaber. The sequence continues at coordinate 4,218,995 of OY294046.1, forward strand.
TCTATTTTCTAATCATCGTACAGAGTGATATTGGTAGACTGACAGTTTCGGGCTGCTGGTACTGAAGAGGGCCAGCAGCCCGAAACTGTCAGTCTACCAATATCACTCTGTACGATGATTAGAAAATAGATTGATGGAATAATAAATTAATATTTTTATAATTTTGTTTAAAATTAAAAATTTCTGTCCTTAGTATATTTATTATTCCATCAATCTATTTTCTAATCATCGTACAGAGTGATATTGGTAGACTGACAGTTTCGGGCTGCTGGTACTGAAGAGGGCCAGCAGCCCGAAACTGTCAGTCTACCAATATCACTCTGTACGATGATTAGAAAATAGATTGATGGAATAATAAATTAATATTTTTATAATTTTGTTTAAAATTAAAAATTTCTGTCCTTAGTATATTTATTATTCCATCAATCTATTTTCTAATCATCGTACAGAGTGATATTGGTAGACTGACAGTTTCGGGCTGCTGGTACTGAAGAGGGCCAGCAGCCCGAAACTGTCAGTCTACCAATATCACTCTGTACGATGATTAGAAAATAGATTGATGGAATAATAAATTAATATTTTTATAATTTTGTTTAAAATTAAAAATTTCTGTCCTTAGTATATTTATTATTCCATCAATCTATTTTCTAATCATCGTACAGAGTGATATTGGTAGACTGACAGTTTCGGGCTGCTGGTACTGAAGAGGGCCAGCAGCCCGAAACTGTCAGTCTACCAATATCACTCTGTACGATGATTAGAAAATAGATTGATGGAATAATAAATTAATATTTTTATAATTTTGTTTAAAATTAAAAATTTCTGTCCTTAGTATATTTATTATTCCATCAATCTATTTTCTAATCATCGTACAGAGTGATATTGGTAGACTGACAGTTTCGGGCTGCTGGTACTGAAGAGGGCCAGCAGCCCGAAACTGTCAGTCTACCAATATCACTCTGTACGATGATTAGAAAATAGATTGATGGAATAATAAATTAATATTTTTATAATTTTGTTTAAAATTAAAAATTTCTGTCCTTAGTATATTTATTATTCCATCAATCTATTTTCTAATCATCGTACAGAGTGATATTGGTAGACTGACAGTTTCGGGCTGCTGGTACTGAAGAGGGCCAGCAGCCCGAAACTGTCAGTCTACCAATATCACTCTGTACGATGATTAGAAAATAGATTGATGGAATAATAAATTAATATTTTTATAATTTTGTTTAAAATTAAAAATTTCTGTCCTTAGTATATTTATTATTCCATCAATCTATTTTCTAATCATCGTACAGAGTGATATTGGTAGACTGACAGTTTATCACTCTGTACGATGATTAGAAAATAGATTGATGGAATAATAAATTAATATTTTTATAATTTTGTTTAAAATTAAAAATTTCTGTCCTTATTATAATAGTAGTTTTCGTAACGAGTAAGCGACTTTAGTCCTTAGTGCACGAGAATGAAGTTTTTTTGACGACGCGGAGCGAAGTCAAAAAATCATTCGAGTGGACTAAGGACTTATAGCAAACGAATTGCGAACAACATTTTTCGTTCGATCTACAGTCTAGACTCTTTAAAAGGTATATATTAAAGAATTACCTGTGTTTAATTTTGACATTTCAACATTTTATAAACGTCAAATGACTTTTGACAAAATGAAGGCTATGTGTAATCGTTTGGATAAATGAGTGTGCATAGTTGTCATTTCATTCAAATATGCACTATGTACTCGTGCGATAGAAAAATATCCTAACGAGAATATACCGGGTGTCCCAACTCTATTTACCCAGCGATTTTCTCGAAAACTAAAAGAGATAATCAAGTTCTGCGAAAACTATCTTAAATTAAACAACTTAAACTATCTTTTAGCATATATTTGATACTTTCAGCTCTTAAAATATGGGCAGGGGGGGGAGTTTTTTTTAATGGAAAAGGGGGTCGTGTGATACATCATTTTAAAGGAAATAAAATTATCTATTGGACTGTATATTTTTTAATTTTTTAAAATTTTTTTTTTAAGGTTTTGATTCTTTAATTTTTTGTACTAAAAATGCGATTTTTTAAGTTTTTTTTTTGTAAATTTTTATTTATGTCAATTAAAATTAGTTTAAAAGTATAATTTATTTTTTTTCATCATGAAATTAGTAACTTTTAAAAAATTGTTTGATTTTTTTTAGGGTAATTTTGACAAAAATTAAACACAGGTAATTCTTTAAAATATATATTTTTAAACAGTCTAGACTGTAGGTCGAACGTCCCTAACATCCCTATTCTCAATATCCCTACTCCGTAACATACCTACTCCACAACAACCCTACTTCGTAATATCTCTACTCCCCGACAACCCATACTTCGCACTATATCCCAGATAGCACAGGTTTATACAATGGATATCCCCAGAATATCCGTTTTGGGCAAAGAACTTTTACCTCAAGAAGTAATTTCAGACCAATGTTTATGAAGGTGTCATCTTTTTGTTTGTTTATTTACTAACAGAACCGCGATACAGCTTTGTGGTGTAAAATGTAGATGTCGCTAGTCGACTTTCAGGCTACCTAGTAGCAATGTTGCGTAGTTTCCACCTTATCATGAATTCAAAACATTATACTTAAATTAAAAATGTAAAAAACTTTATTGTGTATACTATAATTATGTTTAATAATATAATATATTTAAATCTATTAAAATTAAACTACTAGTTCATATAAAACTCATACAGAACTAATGTTTCTTAAAAATTACAATAAAATATCCAAAGTATATGTTTCCAATTGGAAACACTGTACCCCTGTCAGTCATTTTACGACATTAGACTGTGAGTTTACACATTCTTTCTCTCTCTTTACGCGTACTAAGTGTAAACAATAGTCACTCCCCACCAGCCCCTCACCGTAGTTCGTTCACGCTTCAAACAAAGCATACGGTAGATTTCATCATGTTCCTTCTTGAGGTAAAAGTTCTTTGGTTTTGGGATTTCCGACATCCCCAGGATATACGATTTCGTCTATGGAAGAAAACTTGGGTTATATAAAAGTTGAGCTAAAAATTGTTTCCGGACCAGTGTGATGTGGTTTATTATAAAACCACATCAACCTAATAAACGTAATATATAATAGACCCAACATAAAGCTTTGACTTTGAAGTATTAGCTCTGAAAATAATTATCATAGTTTTCCGCATAAAAGATTTACCTCGCAAAACTTGGCACCGTATCTAGGAGGTGGAGAATCACAAAACCTATAACGACTCTTTGTTCCTCCAATACATGTACTCGAACACGGTGTCCAGGGACTCCATTCGCCCCAGCCTCCGCTCTCCGATTCTGCAAAAAAAAACAAAGTTTATTTATTTTTTTTATTTTTAAAACTTTATAAGAATTGATGGCCTTTTGCATCCTCCAATTTTAATTATACTCGTTTGTACAGTGTGTCTCCGGATTGAGTGCTGTAAGGTTACTGACTGAAATTTATTTATTTATTTTAGATCGTAGAAAAAATACTGTTTGTATTACGAGCGAAAAATGTGATTTCTGCTTGAGCGTGAAATTTGCTGATCGAGGCGTCTAGCCGAGATCAACAATCACGCTCTTATTACAAAAATAACTATTTTACACAATTAAAAAAAAAACAATAATACCGGTTTATGGCATGTATTTTTTTTTTCAAAAAAAAAATTAACAATTTTTTTTTTCTATTTAATAAAGATAATATCTCGTAAGTATTTTTTTCAAACTCTATAAGTTACAGAGTTATTGACTGTTTGAAGAAATATACAGGGTGTATTTGAAATAGGGTCGGAAATTTTAACAGGTGATTTTACATGATAAAATATGACAAAAAGTTCCTATAAACATATGTCTAAAAATGCGTCATAAGGGAGCTACGCCCCTTTGAAATTGGCTAAAAAAATCGGTTTTTATTTAATAACTCAGGAACCCTTTGAGATATGTTAACGAGGTTTTGCACGTGAATTAATCCTAATAAGGCCCATCTTTGTATGTCATTTTCACGTGCTTATTTAAACCAGGGGTGTGCTAAACGGGGGGGCCTTATCAGTTTTTTGTCCCAAACTTTCTTCTGTGTAACTTTTTTGCAATTTTATTTTTGAAATATGATTCCTCAAGTCATTTGAAGGTGAAATTTCACGGTTCGAGGACGAAAAATTAAATACTAAAATGTCGAAAACCAAAATTTTAATAATGCAATGTTATTCTACATCAAAAACTAAGAAAAAAAGTTTCCATACATGTAGGTCGAAAAAACGCTTTTAAAGCTACCATAGCCCTTTAAAAATGGTGCATATTTAGGAGACCATAGCTCCATTAGGATTGATTTCTGGAAGTATCTGTATATGAGTTTTTTTTCTTAATTTTTAATGTACATTCGCCCTGCATCATTAAAATTTTGGTTTTCAACATTTTAGTATTTAATTTTTCGTCCTCGAATTTCACCTTCAAATTATTTTTTCTCGAAAACGGTTAATCCTACAGTATTACAACAAGAGTACCTTTTTTATGTATTTTGACCTGAGGAATCATATTTCAAAAATAAAATTGCAAAAAAGTTACACAGAAAAAAGTTTGGGACAAAAAACTGATAAGCCCCCCCCCCCGTTTCGCACACCCCTTGGTAGGATTAGTTGACGTGCAAAACTTCGTTGATATATCTTAAAGGGTTCCTGAGTTATTAAATAAAAACCGATTTTTTTAGCCACTTTCAAAGGGGCGTAGCTCCCTTTTGATGCATTTTTACACATATGTTTATAGGAACTTTTTGTCATATTTTATGATGTAGAATCATTTCCGACCCTATTTCAAATACACCGTGTATAAAACTTTATAAGTACATTTAAGAACTTCATTTATTTTGTGACCCAAAAAGGATCAAGATCTTATACATATACTGGTGATTTATTATACATAAAACGTCTTATGTTCATAGAGAAACAAAAGTAACATTAAAATTCACTTAATTTTATGGCTTACTTTACCCTTACAGGAAAGTAAGCTATAAGATATGACGCCAATAAAAGACGCCACGCGAGGGTAACTTTTGTTTAAACAGATCAAAATATTACACAGATCTTCAAAGATATTTGCCAAAACCTATTTCAGTTCTATGGTCTGTTTTATCAAGCAAGATAGAAAATTAAAAATCGCACAGTAAATATTTTTACAACAGCTTCGAATAGTATATGTTTGTGTATAGAATTCGCACATCCAATATTCGAATATGCTTTCAAAATATTCACTGTGCGATTTTTAATTTGCTATCTTTAAAAAAAAAATTCTAGGATACAAATGCGTTTCATGAAAACATAAGAAACTTTGAAAATGTCCGTCTGTCCCTCCGTCTGAAGTCATGTTTTTTGTGGACACGATAACTCAAGAAGGAATAATGTGATCGATTCGAAATTTTCAGTTCTATGGGGGAAAGATCCATATTGTTTTTGAAAGTTATCCCCGCAAAAATAAAAAAATTATAGGGTGCAAAACTTTTTAAAAAATCAAAAACCATAGAAGGAAACGTGCGATAAACGTCATTTTTGCTGGGAAAATTACTTTTATTAAAAGGATCGCTCGTAACAAATTTGAAAAAGTTCAAACCAAATACAAAAAAGTTAAAGCGGGTCAGACTTTTTGAAAATCGAAAAAAAAAGAAGTAATCGTGCTATCAAAGTAATTTTTTCAGGAAAAATTAAAAATTACCCTTATTATACATTCTATCATACCAAAGTTGAAAAAATCCATTTAAAAACAAAAACGTTTTTCTCTAGAAATGGAGTGTTTTTAATGTTTTTAAAAAAGCAATTTTGTCAGCGGATTTGGATTCAGCATCCCAAAGTCCTTTGTACCCGAAAAAAAAACAACTCTGTAACTCATATCCATGTCGGCATGTGTTACTTCATAACATAATTTCCGATAAAGAGGAAATCTCTATTATCCATCATTCGAGTAATTCGTTTTTTCGAGAGTAAATTCGATTATCAAGATATATCGGTGTAACAATATAATACTACATGCTATGGTCTGTTTTTTCAAGCAAGATGGTAAATTAAAAATCGCACAGTAAATATTTTTACAACAGGTTTGAATAGTATATGTTTGTGTATAGAATATAGTTATGTTTTATAAAATAAACTACGCAGTATATTCGCACATCCAATATTCGAATCTGTTTTGAAAATATTCACTGTGCGATTTTTAATTTACTATCTTGCTTGAAGAAACAGACCATACAAATTTGAAAAAATATGCGATAATTGTGTAGGTCCCTTTCAACACAACTTGACACTATGATATATCATGAACGCTATGACGTAGAGACTTGAAATTTTGACCAAAAGTTTCTTGCACGTTTAAAATCTCTGTTCCAAAATTTAAGACTCTTTGTTAAGGCGTTTGTAGTGTTAAGTTGTTTTGCAACTAACCTGCACCATTAGTATGACTATTTATTATCACTAAAGGTTGATTTACCCAATAACACTAAACCAAGGTCTGTTTTTTCAAGCAAGATAGTAAATTCAATAATCGCACAGTAAATATTTTTACAACAGGTTTGAATAGTATATGTTTGTGTATAGAATATAGTTATGTTTTATAAAATAAACTACGCAGTATATTCGCTCATCCAATATTCGAATTACGTTAGAAAACTGTATAAAATATGTGCAAATGTCCCGCTTTTTAACGTTAGAATGAAACGTTAGTTACAAACGTTAATCTAACGTTAGATTTTTAAGTTAGAAATACGTTATAAGTACGCATCATAAAATGGCAGCTGGAGAAAAATTTATTCATATAAATAAATCTTAATATATTTTATCAATCATAATATTTTTAAACATAATTTCGTTACATTTATTTATAAAATAGCCATCTTTTTAGGTGGCCCTAAATATTTTTCGTGTAATATGCTGTTATACTTTGATAAATACATTTACCTTTCAGAAAAACTTTATATTTAGTTAGTTAATATTTATTTATACATTGAGAATCTTAAAATATTTTTTCAATTCTAATACAGCGTTGCCAGTCTTACTATAATTTTGACTTTTGGGGGATATTTTTTTAAACTTATTTTAGAAATAATAAATAACTATCAAACCTAGGCACATAGCTATCTGAAATGAGTATTTTCTACTATAGCTTACGTATTAATAATGGAAATTTAAAAAATATTTAAAGTTAGAATAAGGTTAGAAAAAGGTTAGAATTTAGTTGGGAAACTAACGGTAGATTCATGTATTTTCTAACGTTTTTGTCAAACGTAAATCTTAAAGTTAGATTTATATATTTTATAAAGTTTTTGTCAAACGTTAGTTTTTAAGGTTAGATTTATATATTTTATAACGTTTTTGTATAACGTTTGAGACTAAACATAAAAATGTCACTAATCTAATGTTATGTTAAGTTAGATTTGTGTACTTTTCTACCAGGGTAGATAATAACTTTTTCCTAGGAAACTCCTGCGTTAGTCTGTGTCTGTTTGTCTGTCTGTTTGTTGGACTATACTGCCCTACTACGCTAGAAAACAGTAACTCCATTTGTCACCTAGCAACGTTTTCACGTCAACTCTGATGTAATATTTTGAAAACGCTGCTATGCGACAAATGGAGT